>JAGRRF010009292.1:30109101-30120902 GCA_019097615.1 Morone chrysops
TCACTGCTGGAGCCTCTAGTGGCCGTTAGAGGAACTGCAGCATAGATAGTAACGTCTAAGAGGAAAATAGAGAATTAAATAGTGCGGACAGATCTGTTAACACTGCTAGCTTACTGATTTTTATCTGCGGAGAGAAATTTGCATTATAAGTCTCTGTCTCTCTCTCTCTCTCTCTCTCTCTCTCTCTATACATACATATATATATATATATACATATTTGCTCTTTTGATAATATTCAGCATAATAACCGACATTTTATCCAACCGTTGCACCATGAACATCCATCGATATATCGGAGAGTAACGAGACAGCTGAGTTGTTTTTTCTCCATTTTGTGCGACCATAAAAAAAAAAAACAGCCTTTCAAATCTGTATCTTTGTGAGGTAAAAGCCTCATTTATTTGCCCAACTTAGCGTGTCTTTGCTCATATTGACTTTATGGACACAGTGGCGGCTCCAGGAGTGGTTTTATATGTGCCATGTGAAATAAGGCTTGATTGGATATAAAAGCTCAACTAAGTGTTCTGTGAATTTATAAAATCCTTCTTTGTGCGTGATAAAAGCCTCGCGCTGTTTGTCTCGTAATGGCTCTGTGAGGAGTTCACCTCTCAGGACTCAACTGAATTGTGACGGTCAGTATTTTTTAAACAAGACGTCACCCCTCACCCATCACGGTGCTGATTTCCCTCCATTTACCAGGACCAGGTCTCGCTGAAAGCGACGTTAGAGAAGCAGAGCTTTGATGGAGGGTCACTGACACGAACAGTGAATGAAGAACGTGGAGTATATGTGGAGAACATGGATTGCATCCTGAGAGCTCTTCACAATGTCACATAAACACATTCATACACTGACGGCCTCGCCAGGCGCCGACCTGTTCATCGGGAACAGTTCGGGGCTCCGTGTTGGGCTCAAGGACACTTCAACCTGCTGTTCACAGGAGCTGGGAATCGAACCAACAGCACTGGGATACGAAACCTTTCTCACTCTCACACTCACAACGGCGGCTGGTTGACGGGCAGAGGATGAAAAACAAACAAACACCAACGTGTAAAAAGCTGCAGTGACGTTATGGTGAAAATACTTAGTGTAGGGTAGAAAACCTACTACTTCTACTAGAAGGTTACTTCATCTTCAAGTGTGCTTCATAATGTTTTGTCTAATGGAAGGGCAAATTCAAGGGCACTTTGATGTCTTATCTCCACTGGAAGGTCACTGTAGGGGGCATTTTATTATGTTTTGACCACTGGATGGGCACCACATTTCCTCAATTGGAGAGGCACCTTAGAGATGTGTTTTGACCACTGGAAGGACAACATATTACATTTTCTCCACTAGAAGGTACTTTTTATCTACCACTGAGGTATCCTAAAGGGCATATTTGCTTTTTTCTTATAACATGGACACCAGTTGGGGAGGGATTGCCCTCCCTGCCCCCCCTTGAGTCCACCAGTGTGTCAACAAGTAGGTCAATTAATCTGACAGAGACAGGATTCTTTTATTTTCCTGTCTGTACAGATGTTGTCCTTGTGTCAACTGAAGACTCGAGTGGCTGACTGTCTTTCTGAAAACCGCTTTAATTTGACTGAGCTTTGTTCCGCCGTCAGATCTTTTGTACGAGACGAGTGTAGGTGTCACTTTTAAGTCACGTATGTCTCATTTCAGAATGAGTGAAATGTGAAACTTGCTCATTAAATTTGTTTCATTTCATTTGCGTTTAATTGGAAGTCGAGTCTTCTCGGATCAAACAAATAGGAGCACAAGGACGAGAACCAACGGCGAACCGACTCAATGATCACATACAAAAGAGAAGAGGCAGAGAAGTACATGCAGACTGGATGTTTTTTGGAAGCAGGGGAGGAAGATATGTAGTTATAGCTCTGACAATGTACAGAATCTCTGTCATGCCTTTGAAGCACCCATCGAACTGAAGAGGAGTGATAGGGGAGAGGAGTGATATGGTTGAGGGGGAAGAGGGGTAAACCGTATCTTGAAAATTGTTGGTATTTTGTCACTGAACTAGGCCATCTTTGAGAGCGTTATTATAACTGACAGCACACATTGTCCCTATTGTGCAGAAAAAAATGTTCCATGACTCTGAGGCTGAGTCAGATAATTGAAAATGTTTTGTTAAATGTCACAAATGAAAAAGCCAAAATTGGACAATTGACCACTTCATCCTTAGTTCTTGGAAAAAAGCCCAGATTTCTGAGGCAGGCGAAGGTTTCTGGCGGTTTGTGACACATGCGTTAAAACATCTGTAATTTCTGCTGCTAAAGGGGCTCTAACATCAAAACTACAATAAAGGACGTCCCGGAGGGGCTGCGAGTTGAGCTGCTCCTAACGTTAGCTCAGCTTGTTTCTCTGATAACTTATGATCCAGAAGTCCGATGACTAAAATCCTTCATCAGGTTCAAATCTAGAGTTAAAAAGCACCAAGATCTAAACAGTGGATGGTAAAAATGTGGCTTCAGACTGGACAAACAGTCAATGTATGCTGACGCAGGCACAAAGCGGATATGACGCCATCGACAGGTGAAAATGTTACAGATTACAGCTTTAAGGTTTGTATACGAACTGAAAGTGTTCCATAGATCTATAGGAAGGCAGTCCACCACCCATTAATTAGTTAAGTTAACAGAAAATTGTTACATTGAACGCTCTGGCACGAGGCCGGTCTCAGCTCGTGTGGTCCAAGGCTGGAGCAGATCCTGCTCAGCAGGAGGCTGTCTGAAGTGATGGCGGGAGCCTGGCAGATGAGCAACACAGATGAGTGAAGAAGAAGAGGGCTCATTAATGCCAGCAATGATTGGTTGGCTGTGACGACGAGGGAGGGAGGGAGAGAGAAAAGATGCAGATACGAGCTCCGGGAAAACTTTATTGTCAATGCCACTGCTTTATATTGATAACACAAAGGTATAGTCCAAATAAAGAAACATTAACTTCTGTAAAAGCCAGTAAATCTTTATTTAAAAAGTATATTTTATCAAGTCTACAGTCATGCTGACATGTGAGACTGTAGCTGTCAACCTCATGGTGGCGCTAGAGGGAAAATCAGAGAATCACCAAAGTCAACAGACTTAAACCTCTGGGAACCATGAATGTGTGCACCACGTTTCACTCCAATACATCCAATAGGTGTTGACATATTTGAGTCAGGACTAGACAGACCTACGTTTGCATCAACAGAGCCGTGCCGCTAGCATAGCTAAAAATAGAGGAGGACCTGGGTAGTTAGCATTCAGAGCGAGAGCTGCCACGACTGAAGAGACAAAACAAAACACTGTAAAACACAAAAATGTCCTTGTTTTTACTGTAAATAAAATAATAATAATAATATTATATTCAGTTTTTACACAGACATTTATGATGTTCTGTCGCATTTGTTATTACCTAAAACCTCCAATATATAAACAGATTGTATCACACATCTGGAGTGAACACTCTGGTTAGCTGAAGGACAAATGAAAATTAAATAAAGTTAAAAATGAATAAAAGCTCTGATACAAACTCAGCATTAGCATTTTAGTAGCAAACACAGGCACAAACTGCTGACTCCTCACTGATGCTCACAGACATCACAGGATACGACAGCGAGGTCAGCGGTGAACTCCAACGTAATGGACTTCCACGCCGTTCCCGCTCATCCAGACAGAACTCAAACATCTGAGCACCGAGCGAAGACTAGCTGCTGGGGAGGTATTCGTTGCTCCTAACATCTTCAGACATGCCAGGCTTCACCGAGGGGGCCGCTGTTTCAATATTCATGATGGTACATGACAGAAGCATCGATGAGAGGAGAAGTAGGAGTAAACCAACGCCACAGAGGGAGACAGGAGAGCCGGGAGAGAGGGAGGGAGGGCAGTAGAGAGGAGGAAGAAGTGATATCGAGTCTGACAGAGAAAGTGTGCGAGCTGCAGAGGAAGAAGGTACGATGCTACTATGACCTGCCAGAAATACACAGAGGGCCAGACTAGAATACACTATAATAGGATATAATTATATACGTTATGGCAATCAGTTTAAATGATTTGTTCCAGCTGCCGTTGCCATGGAGAGGAAGTCTGTCAGAGGCACAAATGAGAGCTGTAACAAATGAATAATCTTTCATTGTTACAAAACACAGCACGATAGCATGACGGGAGAGCTGGAAACAGCGCTGGATGTTTCTGATAGAAGCTGCTCGAAGCTGCAAGAAGCCAAAAACCTTCCATTTGTCTGCATGAAATCACCTGAATCTCCACATTATAGAGAATAGCGTCTGGTTGAACCCTCCGCTCACCTGGTGGGGGTTAAAATCCAACTGCTATCAGATCAAATTCTGATGTCGTTTCGTGGGGGTCATGATGAATATATGGTCAGACTGGGGGGTTTCCGACGTAGTGGCCTAATTCATCCCAAACTGTCCCAGAATCCATCACTATGAATAACCTCCAGGAGAAAGTGTGTGTTATCCCGACCTTTAAACGTCTCTCCCGCTTTCTGTGACAGCCCGACCTTCAAGTGTGGCCATTAGGGAAAGGCTTCACTTTGTACAAATTACTTCACATTATTCACCACACTGTCCTAACGTTCGCCCACAATTCAATGCAAGAGAACGACGATGTAACATAACGATGCAACTTTATTGTCCAGCCGAGGCCAGTTAACGTTAGTGTGCAAAAAGCAAACTCTTGATTATGTTCCTCCACATTCATATCACAGTGCGTCTTAGATTTAAGATATCGGGTGTCCTGGTAGAGAGAAACGTTAGCAGACGGCGGCTAACCTGTCTCGAGTTGGTTGAACAGTGAATGGATTCCTGTTGCTGAGCTCCATGTGTGATAGAAGATTGATGTATTAGTAATAATCACTCAGTTTTGTGGTCTAACCTGTGGCCCCGTGTCTTTCTGGTCCATGTTGAGCGGTCCCTCCAGGAAGATGTGATCAGTTCAGTAACAGTTTACACAAATTCAACTTTAATGAATTATACAAAGAAACTGCAACTCATTTAGCAATTTTCATCTTTTTCCCACAGATTTCACGTTGCTGTGAAATCATCAGACATTTTAGGGGCCAATAATCTGTCCACAAAAAGCAGCAAACTCCTGGAAGGACTGAAAAAGCCACTAAAACTACACATATATAAAACATCTCTGCCTGTCTGTACCTCCAGCTCTGGACTCTTTAAATGATTCTCCCAGTATTTAGTAGTTGTTAAGAACCTGGAGACTGGAGGACAGAGGTCAGATGTTACATTACGGACGTTACGGATTCAAACACACGCCAAGGGGTGGGGGGTGGAGGGGGTGAATCTCTGCAGCTGTACGGCTCTTCATCTCTCAGTCTGAATGCAGGGAAGGCGTCAAGCAAGCCAGTGCCCGTCCACATGGCTGTGTCTAATGAAAAGTGACAACTACCTTCTCCCGGAGAGCCTTCCTGTTTTGCTAGGCTTCAAATCCTATTTGCTCCCCCACCACCACCACCACCACCACTGCCACCACCTCCACCGCTCTCCTCTCATCTTCCTCTCCTCCGATGAGTGTTCCCCACTTCCTGGAAAATGTGTTGCCAATATAGCCTCGTTATATTTTAAATATGATAATTGTCCCCCAGCGAGAGGGAGGGAGCTTTAAATGTGTGATAATCTGAAAGGCTGGACGGTGACTGGTTCAGGGAGAGAGAGAGAGGGAGAGAGCTGGATTTTGGAAGATACAGCAGGTGAATTGATTATTGATCGGCAGGTATTGAGAGCGTGGCAGATTATCTGATGATAGGAAAACTTTACACCAAAGATAAACCGCCGCTTTGATGCGAAAACGTCTTTGTTTGTAAGTGGATGAACGCAAGGCGGAGTCGAAGTCTATCACACACTTTATACTGCAGACAGCATTATTCCTGTGTGTGTGTGTGTGTGTGTGTCTGTGTGTGGCAGGCAGCTCCATTGGCAGTGCAGGATACAGTATGTGGGTTAGGGTGCCGTCCTCCTCGTTAATATTTCATCCGAGCGCTGGCAGGGAGAAATGGGGCAGAGAGTACGATGGGGGATGTGTGTCTTTTTGTTTATTTTGTATTGATTTCTGACTGTATTTGTGCTGTTTTTTTGCGATCTTTGCTTGAATAAAAGACTGCGCTGCACTTGTATCTGTGTCCATAAAAACATACACTACACTGTAAAACATATTTAATACACATAGATACATATCACAGTAATGTATCGTGTTTCTACAGTAACAGACTATATTACTGTAAAAATACAGTATTTCTGATGTGAAATCACAATATATTGTAATAATGCCTTTAATTGTAGTTGTTACTGTAGTTATAGTTATGTATTGTGGTTTATTGTTAACTTTACACAACATTTTTACTGTATTATTACTGTAACTCAGAAGCCTGTAAATTCCTGTAAATTTACATTAAATTGTATCACCAATATACCGTTTGTCAATAAAGATTTATATCAAAACCTGAAAATAGAAATGGGTGACATTAGTTTCATATTATATCACTATATACCATATTTATATTGTATAGTATGTATATCTGTTGTTGTGAAGCTGTTTGTAATCTTATTGTGGAACATGTACGGCCTTCGTACCCTTCGTATTCGAGGCACATGTGTGTTTTCCTGCAGCCGTGATTGTGTTTGTCGTGTTTGTGCTGAAGCTTTCTGTCCTGTGATTACTGCGATGCTGAGCACTGTAAATGTAGTTTTCAGCTGAACTCTGCCTGTACAGTAGCACACATGAGATATTGTATGGGTAGACGGGCTGCAGGGAGTCCCACTGCATTAGCAGGACGTTAAATAAACAAGGTTTAGGATGTAACGGGCTTATAACACCCACCTACTGTATGTTTCTATGAAATATTTAATTCTAAAATAGGCTTCACTGAGTCGGCTCTTTGTTCCTGTGAAACAAGCTCTTCTTCCCTCTTCTAGATGCTGTCGAGCAGCTCAAGCAGCAGCAGTTCTGAGACGCATGAGTGAAAAGCAACATCAAATCAGGCTGTATGCTGCGCGTCGGACGGTGTTCAAATACAGGACGAGCCCACATAGCCAGGCAGTCGGGAGGAGACCTACATCCTTGTCTCACTGAACCAAAGAAACCCAAACAGTTCTACTTACAGTCAGGGTTTGCTTTATACCTTCTGGGCAACTGTAGAAACATGGCGGACTCCGCCAGCAGAGGACCCGCTCCCTCTGTTGATAGCACACAATAATAAAACACACACTAATCCTATTTTCAGCTGATTAAACACTAATAAAAACATATATATGAATAATATATTTCTGACAATAAATCCTCTTCAGTGTTTCACTCGGGACCTTTAACAGGCTCTTTGGGTCACCATGTTTCCATGGTGATGACACAGGTTAGTGCCAGTTGCCCGGGAATGTCAGCAGTAATTTACTCTGACTGAAAACTGATGAAGCGCTTCATATATTCATATATTCACATATTATATTATATTAATGTATTTACTAAACGTTTCCTCACAGGATATTAAACACACTGAGTTATTATTACAGGAGCTGACGGTCACTGTGTGTTTGTGTCGATCAACAGAAGAATATATTTTAAGATAGAAGTCGTCCTTTCTGGGATAAATGTGTTTCTTTCCACAGTTGACAGATGATAATTGTAGTAATCAGTGACAGTTATCATGTCATCAGTGTTTGTTGTGACTGCTGCAAAATCAATTAATATTATAGTTGACTGAAAACTGAATAACTTTAATTCAAACATCATTCAAGGTTGTAACGACATTTAAAGACACGCAAACTGTCCACTAATATTCCACATTTAATAAGATGCAGATTCCTAATCAGGCCTCATTATAGATGTAACCTGTTGATATTAGTTGGACATTTTGTGGATGTATATGCGGCACATTGGAAAAATGTCTCATTTGTTTGTTTTTTAGTGCAGTTTGTCTGTTTAACTGTTCATGTGTGTTATAACAGCATTGTTAGATAACCTTTTCAAGAAGGTGGCACACAGTTGAACGCATCCGCCACTGATTTGCTTATTTGTCTCCAACAACAGCAACAAGTTTAAAAAGTAGTGAAACTTTTTTAAATACATAGAAATATTAATAAAAATGCAAAAAATATTCTGTCTAATGTAAAAAAATGTGAAAAATCTGTAACTGTAAATAATCCTAAAATTACCTTTTTTTCCACATAAAAAGATTAAAATACATTTTACAAATCTGTAATATTTTTGCATATAGATATCTACTGTTTATTTAATAGATTAAACTGCTAAGGTCTAGTTAAATACTGTTAATATTTTCCTAAAAATATGTTAAATTAGCAACATTAACAGTAAAAAGTAATTATTGCTGTTTACACTGGTAAAAACTGTATTTGGACAGTTTACCAAGGCTCATACACTGATAAACATTTATTCAACGTTTTTGTTATGAAAACTTCTATAATCAGAAAGATATCTGTCAGTTAACAAACAAATCCATGTAAAACTACATAACTCATACTGTAATTTCACAGATAATGACTTTTATTACAGTTCTATAACTTTTGAAACTCAAATTATTTGTATTACAGCAGAGTTCACCTCTATTTATAGTTCATTGCATTGGTTTTTACAGTGTTAATATCTTTATTATAATGTTGCTATCAGTCAAATACCTCAGTGACAGTAATGTGCATGATAAATATTACTGATTAGATAAATTGTAATAATATTGAATATTTGGTGGTTGTAAGTGACGTCGGTGTGACCACAGTGTCCCGACGGCATCCTGGTGACCTGAGAATTATCATGTAAGAGAGGAAGTTCTTTAACGAGAAATAAGAGCAATGAAAGCCACGAGAAGAGGTAGAAAGGATTTTGTTAAGTTGGAGATAAGAGCGTATTATAGCCGGTAGAGGAGGGAGATATGGGAGAGGGGATATGATTCAGAGGGGACAACAGGGACGTGAGGCACTTGTGGAAGAGATGAGTTTTGGGCCTGTGGTGGAAGATAACTGTGATGTTCTGACTGGAGTCGGCCTGGAGGTTTCACACTGAGCCCTCTTGGCTTCTGCAGCCTTTTCAAAACTTACTCATGCATTCTGAATTACTACTGTCAAAAGAATTGGGCTATTTTCCTCTCAGAGATATAGGCCATTACGCCGGCAGCAGAGATATTAAACTCTGCACTCCTGTGTCCGGGTCTTCAATAGTTCTGTACACTGTAAAAAAATACAGTAATATTCCTGCTGGAATGCCAAAAACATACTGCGAAATAACAGAAAATAACCCGTAAAAATACAGTAATTTACTGTAATTAAAATACAGTTTTTAGCTTTAATTTGACATAAAATCTTCTGTATATAACAAATATGACAGTGTAATATAAAAAAATCTATTGTGTTTTTAATGTTTAATTAAAGAGATTTACACCGTCAATTAACAAACAAATCCATGTAAAATTACACAACAAACACCTTTTTACTGTTAATGTCACTAATTTTACATAATTCTAGAAATGTATTAACAGTATTAAACTTGAATTTAACAGTTTAATCTTTTAAAGAAACAGTAAATATAGATGATAGATTTGCAAAATGTATTTCAATCTTTTTATGTAAAAAGGTTTTTTTATTTATTTTACATTCAATGTGTAAATTCACAAGATATTTTCTATAATTTTATTAATATTTCCATGGATTTATGGATTTAATAGCCAAAAATACATACATTCATGCAATAGCATTAATAGTTCCTATATTAAAAATGCACTGTTGAGTTACTAAGATAATATAAGCTATAGCTAAAGAACAACACATTATGAAGAAAGGAAACAATCATCTTGAAAATGGAGCCATCAGGTAGTAACACCATGAATCGATGCCAGCCAGAACTTGAGTTTCAGTTTCCAGAGGAGCTTTTACATCAGCGCACTGCTCTGTGGACAAAACCGATTTGTTAAGTCAGAATGACTGCGTGGACGAGAAAGGATGCTTCAGCTCACAGTTATGAAAGGAATTCATCGACCTTAATACTAACCTTTGTCGACATATTGATGATGGAAACGTCCGTTATAATGTAGCTAATTTAAAGAACTGATGGAATTTGTACACATTTTTCCTTTGTTTTCTTCAATCTGACTACACTAAATGCAGTTTGGTTTTAATAGGAGAGTTGGGATGAAAATGCTGCTTGTATATTGATTATTAATTGTAAAAACTCATCTGTTGCACACTTTACATTACATTACCCTCAACCTAAAAGTTCAAACTGCGCCTGCGTTTAAAGCTGTCCACTGATCAGATCACCTATGTTAAAAGCAGCTGTAAACAGGTTGCACACAGATGCATGAACACACTGCAGGGATACTCACACCTGCATGAGGAAACAGAAACAGCTGTACTGATGAAGTCAGGAGGAAACACATCTCAGTGGCTCAGACTGTAAATTTGCCTGTCTGAATATGGGACTAAAACACTGGAAATACTAATAAATAATTAAAAGGATCACATTTCAATCAGGATCAGAGATGAACCGTTAATGTGGTCGACACCGGGACTGTGAGGACATCTCATTGACTGCAGTGTGAGCAGCTGCAGTTTGGTTTCATCTGGAAAAGCGAAGAAGTTTCTTTTTAACGTTGACAAGCAGATTGTGTCGTTATTCGTTACTATTCCCCGAGCTGCCAATCAACCAGCAACAATGAGCTTTCTACATCAAATAAGAAGAATCTGCAATAATCTTCCTCTTTGCTTGCACGACATGCTAATGATAGCTTAGCTTATGATGGCTGAGGCCAACACTGTAAAAAAATGTTTACAGGTTTTCTGTTTTTTTACAGATTATTTCTGTATTTTCAAAAAAAATAAAAAAATTACATTTTGCAAATCTAATCTATATATTTTTTTTCATTTATTAACTTGTATTTAAATTCAAGTTTAATACTGTGAATATATTTCTAAAATTATGTACAATTTGTCACAATTACTGGAAAAAAAATCTTTAAACATTAAAAATGTAAAATTAAAGCTACAAACTGTAATTTTTATTATTATTACTGTCCTGGGCCGTCTGAGTTTACACTACTAAAGGAAAGTCTCTCAGACGACTGCAGGTGATTTTCAGAGGCCAGATCACAATGCGACTTGTGATCTGATCAGAAGATACATGTTAATACCAACAGCTGTAAACCAGCTGTAAACAGGCTCTATGTGTAGTTATACATCAATAAACATCACGCAGTAGTCCTTCTTAAAACTTGTAACTCAATAAACCCTAAAATATGTTATTTTCAGCCTCACCTTGATTTTTATTTAATGTGTAATGGTGGTAAACCAGTTCTCGGAGTATGAGGCACACGTGTTAAAGAGTTTTTTTAAGTACAGTCTTGTTTCTGACTTCTGGAAGACAATAAAATGGCGGTGACATTTCTTCCCAGACGCCTCCAGTGGATCTGTACGAGCTGGATGAGTCAGTCGAGGTTGCTCCTCCAGTAAATAACCGCTGATATTCTCCACGGAGGCACACTGAAGGCACCATGACAGCTGTCCTTGTCCTCGCCTGTCAGCAGCTATGTATATCAGGACTGTGCAAATGATATTTTAGTTATTGTCCTTGCGCTGATGCCAACAACACAAACAGCTGCTTGTGGGTTTTTTTTGGTAAATAAACTGTTTGTGTTTAACTTTTGCCACCGGGCTGTTTTAAAGACAGCCGGTGTGCTGAGGCACGAACATAAACCAGTCAGGGAATTATCTTAGCAGATAAGCATCTAGGCAGCGGTCTTTTGAAACAAACAAGGGGGTCCTGTGGCCTAATTAGCAAATTAAAGACCCTGGGGAG
>JAGRRF010009292.1:30122123-30132278 GCA_019097615.1 Morone chrysops
ACTGTTCTAACGCTGGTCTCAGTCTGTGCTGTACTTGGGTCCAGCCTCACACCCATTACAATCTGTCTGATTTCCACACTTCACACTTCAGTATTACCACCTTTTGCATGGATGCAATACAATTGTTCTAATTCACTGATTTATATAAAACCTTAAAGTTGCAAACATTATTTCATTCAGTTGTGTTGATGTAAATAATGTGTGTCACTTAAAATTACTAAAGATACTTGATGAAGAATGTTTTTTATTTACAAAATTGAGTTTGTTGTACTTTTACTTACTATACTGATGTTTACATTTTTCTCCTATTTTTACATCATATTTTACTATAGTGTACATATGACTCTTAGCCTATTTTTATATCTTGTATTTGTCAAATTTCCCGAGTTTGGGATCGATCTGATCACATTTTTGATGTGATAAGTTTCAACAGTTTTTTTAGTTAAATGAACTCATCTGGTTTTACAGTGTAAACTAATTAACATTAAAACAATGTGTTTTTATGCTACCAGTTATGAAATAAATTAAAAATACATTTGATTGTGGAGGAAAAGCTGAACTTAATTCAACATTTTTAGAGTGTAATTTAAAGCTTTAGGGTACCTCCTGGTTCATATTCGGGCCCTTCTGGCTGCAGATGGACTAATACGAGCACAGGTATGTGTGTTGCTCCCCCTGCTCCTCAGGCCACACACCAGGTCACTAAGGTATTCAAGGGATTACGGCGGAACATGCAAAGTCACGCCATTGATCCATTGTTCTGAGCGAGGAGGGGTCCTATCTGAAAACACCCCCCTCGGGCAATATTGGCTGAAGGAATGTGAAAACAGAAGATGTCTGCTTTGGTACTTTAGGGCGAACATTGATCACAGAGACAGAGAGGGACAGCTCTCTGGGAAAATAATGGTGACTCAGGCGACATAATTGATCTTAACTCGTGCTCTGTCATTAAGTGTTAAAGTTAATTAGGTGAGATTCTTGACGGGGTGCGGCGGTATGTCGCACCACATACCTCGAAGTTTCTCTCTTGATTTTATCAGTGGTTTTACTGGATGTCCCAGATTCTCTGAGTACATTAGAAACACAATTTCTGTTGACTTTACGTTAGCTGACAGTTCCTGTGCCGTTTGTGGTAAACTGGCAGCAGAAATGAAAAAGCAATTGTAAGAAAAACACTTGGAAAAAGGAAAGTAAGAGCAAACCAAACCTATAGACTTTGGATTTTTTACTCTAGGAAGCAATGCAGAGCTTGAACTGGAACAGAAAAGGTGTCAGTACCTTAATTCAGCCCCCGACATAACCCAAACATAACCCTAACAGCACCAGAATTCAAATCTCACACTCTTACCTGCCTTTACGAACCAATCAAACCAACAAAGATAACAAAAACGAGCCAATCAGAGGCAGAGCTGAGTCGGGTCTTTGCCACCCCATTTAATTTTTGTTTCTCAGTCCTTACACATGCGTCTGCTTCCCTGACGAAAGGCCTGCACTGATCACCCCAATAAAGCTGAGTCTATGCAGTCTAATGCATTCTGTGTGTTTTTTAGCGAGTAGCATTTAAAGTTAATTAGCTGAAACCCCCTGAGAGGGTGTGGTGTTAATAGTTTTTTACAGAGGAAACTTTTTAGACCACTAACTGCAGGGTAAGTAACATGAGTGACTTTAATGCACCTGTGGCTCTGTGAGAGCTTCTCTCAGTGCAATCACGCTTGAAAGGATTTTTTCTTTGATGCAACTTTTAGATATTTAAATGTAGCCAAGGGTCACCACATCATGTCTTCTACTAATTTGCATGTGAATGTTGTTGCGTCCTCCCTGTGATGGTAACAGAAACAAATGGAGGCTTCAGAAAGAGAAAGGACTGATGGCTCAGAAAAGCCTCCCGCCGCCTCAGTGGCCTAAAGCCTAAAAGAGTTCATGTAGAAACCAATAACTAGCAACCCAATTACAATGAAGACAGACAATAATAAAGTCTGGTCTGAAACACTTTGCCAGCAGGCATAAAACACTGGTGGTATTTTTAGATAAGGAAGAGACGAAGCCCTCGAGCGGTTCATCTGTTCATTCGTGTGATTTATTCATTCAGTGAAGTATTTGTGTCATTAATCCTCAACAGTCAAAACCATCTTCAGCAATCTGTCAGTTCCTGAGATGTTTTACTCTTTATGTTCACCTAAATGAGTCCGATCAGGCTGTGGCATAAAGTTCCACGGCGCTGAAATCGTCCAATAACCTCTTCCCACCGCAGCCGGTAACGTGTGAAATTGCCTAATTCAGCTTTAAAGCAGAATGCCTCTTTTTATGGATCCTCTTAACAAAACACTTCACAGAGGGACAGTTAAACAACGGGCAGGGTTGCGTCTGTCCGCTACTGCAGCTCCAGCGTGATTAGGTTCATTCTTACTTGGTAACAAAGGAGTGGGAGACTTATTCTGCTGCCTATGGACACTGTCTGCACATGTGCATGCAGATAAAGCGCAGTGTACCCTCGTCTTCCTCCCATCTCTGGGAGAAAGGGAAACAATCTCCTGAACTGTTGAGGCGTGGGCTGCAGCAAAGCAGGAGAATAACAAGTTGCTACTCGCTCACAGCATTAATGCAAATGCTGTTTACATGTCATGCATTAGTACGAAGAGCTAAAAGTATACAATTTACTGCACCGCAGAATGCAATGACTAAAAGCAGTATTTGCATACAGAGCAGAAGTGCGTGTCTTCGCTCTCGCAGAGGGACTTTCCAGAGTGAAGGAGTGGGCTAAATGACCCATACTTACCCACAGGAAGTAAACAGTGGCTGGATTGGCTTCTGAAGAGCCTTCATGATACAACCTGCCCTGCTGAGAAAGACAAGAAAAAAAGCTTCTGTGAGTCATTGTTTGTCCTGGATTTCTGTGTGAGTGCACATGTGGGACCGGCTCGTTGCTGAGAATCTTAAAATGTGCAGAAAACAGTGTTTCATTAGCAACTTTACAACCATCACTTATCACATAACAGTGTCGGACTCAAGGCTTATAGCAACGGGGCACCAAATTATTGGCAAATGGCAACACAGTCATGCATAGTGAAAGTGAAACCATCACCTTTATAATAATCTGACTAAACTGCTGCGGTCGATCATTTGTTATTACATGTGATAGAAACAACCTACAGTAATCAGAAAAAGGAAGTGTGGGGTTTTGATTAAAGACCTTGAGACGATCCATCCAGCCAGACCAGCCCTCCACAGTGCTGTTGCCCCAAGAGGAGAGGTAGAGATCTGAATAGGAGCCATGCTGGCCCAGCTTGGACTTATCTGGACTTGACAAAATGGGTCTCAGGCTGGCCAAACGAAATAAGAGACTGTTGTGTCCACATCCTTACAAAATCTGCTCTACTGACGTCCTGGATCTTCGGTGGTGGACTGTGTTCGGAACCGACAGAGTGCAGGACCACAGGGGGAGTGGACAGAAAAGGAGATTACTTATAGAAAAGGAAGAAAGGAAGTTGGGAAATATGTGTCTGTTACTTGATTCCAGCTGTTAGCATAGCTCTGATCAACAGAACTCCATTCAGAAAACAAGCATTTTAAAAGTTGTTTGTCATCTTGTGGACAGACCTATCATGATGTCTTTTAATGAGCCAGATTAAAGACTTTAACAAATTTATCAAATGAATATATACAGCGATTGGTGTTGCTTAGCTAACTTAAACTAGCCTACACCCGATGACAGACCTTTAGTTTTAGAAAAACTAGCAGCATTGTAGCTTAACAATGGATTTACATTAGGCGCAGTCATGATAAATAACTGCTGCAGTAATCTTCCCGTCTGGCTTCCACCAAAAAGACAGAAATGATATTTTCTCTCACACAAACAAGAGAGTGCGAGAAATGAGATTTTAATGATTTGCCGATTAGGATAATAAGATTTCACGCACATCTCTGGTGAGCACAGATGTCTCACTAATGTGTTTTGGAAAATATGTGCAGGTGTGGAGTTTTATTATGTATAGATACAATGCCTCTGTTGTAAGTGTTTAGGTACGCCTGCACAGATGCTGCAACCACACACACACAAACTGGTAAAGAAAACACATCTCAGAAGCTAAAATACATCTTTCAGACGAGGAGTCGATAATATTCTGATTTTGTTGAGAGTGGATTTAAGGATTGATTTTAGGGCATAAAGTGGTTTGTCATCTTTCAGTGGAGATCAGCACCATTAGAGCTCCTCCTCTGCACTCACGTCATTGTTTACTCTCATCACTTTCTCTCGTTTTACACCCTCCATTTACAGTCAGATACTTAAAGACGGTTCATTGATCGGATCACCCACAGTCAGTTTTCTGTTCCCTCTTTGATACATGAACACGCTTAAACATCAAACCTGAGTAAAACCGAACACACAAAGACGTCTTACATAGCACGCGCTATCTGCAGTATAAGGTGAGATTTGACACGAGGCCTGCAGTGTTTTCTTTCTTGGCCATGCTGCTGTGGAGAAATAAAAATCAATGCGCACAGGATGAGTCCTTTGCTGCTTAGCTGAATCCAAAATAGTCCTCGCTACATCAGCCACATTAATGTTTTATGGATCAGCAGGTTAGATAATAGCCCTAATAATGTCAGACCCACAAGGTCAGTCTTCTCGCGCTGGATAATACTTAATGTCACGCAACAGCTTCAGACTGAGTAACCGACTGATGACATGGATGTTTTAGGTTTATGTTCATCACTGGACAACATATTACTTTACCCCTTTAAAGCTACATAAAGTCTGTTTTCATACAGATCCTGTAAAGACAATTATCCCACTGACCTTTTTCAAAGCAGCCATTTTGACATAAAATAGTAAACACAGGTGTTACCAACTGACCCTTCCTAAGCCCTGCCCCATTTTGTTCTGTGCTCCAATAACAGTTGAGCGAGCCTCGGTCAACTTCCTCCTGTCCTGTACTTGGATGCTAAGCTAGCTAATGTACATCAATCGCTAGTTCGCTAGTATTTTGCTAAAATTAGCTAACATAAGATGTAACTTTATGTGTGTTGTTTTTAACTTTTGACCATCTTCAAAATTAGGTTTAAAGCTACATATATTCTGTATTTTCATACTGACAAAATTCCTGTAAAGACAATAAAAGTAACAATGAAGTGATCCCAGTTTTCACAGCAGCCGTTTTAGTATAAATGTATTATTTATCTGTATTAATTATTTATAGTATTTATATTTAATTATGACTAAACTGTATATACATATAATTTACACTTGCTTTGGCAGAGTTTGTTTCCCATGCCAATAAAGCCACTTTGAATTGAATTGAAAATAGTAAACACAGATATTACCGATGACTTATAAATAAAGGTTTTCCAAGGTCTTAGTCTCTGGGTTTTCACTGTAATATCTATGGACAGTTTGTACAGTGTGAGATTAAAACTCTTCGCTGATGACAAACCACTCTTTGTGTTCCTCCGAGTTAAAGTCAATACTGAAACTCGGACGCATTGAAAGGACGGACTCCCACCCTCCTCCTGAAAAACGATGCTGCTGCGTGTTTCCCCAGATTCTGATCAATGTGCTTGTCGCAGCAGTGACATGCACACACACTTGCAGTCTGCACACACAGACCGGCTGATTGAATAACTACATGAGCGAGTACGTGTCTGCAAGAAGACGTTTCTCACTACTTTCCCTCTGTTCGCTATTCGCCTTTCTTCCCTGTCTCCCGTCCTGCCTCCCGTCCTCTCCCCGTCTCTGTTTTTGTATCTCTATTGTATCTCCTCTCGCTGTCACACACACCATCTTCCCTGGAGGCTGGGTTGGGTGGACCAATCAATCAATCTACTGGGCCAGGCCCTGTGTGTGTGTGTGTGTGCACTGATCAATGGTGATTACCTGAAACCCTCTGCTCTTTGTAATTGTGAAGTGATGAGTGATTGGCACTGTGCCACGGGCCACTGCCACTAGGAATGCTCACACACACACACACACACACACACACACACACACACACAGGTGAGTTTCATGATCTCATGCCTTCGACTAGCATAGTTGTTGATATTGTTGTTGCTGTGCATGTTTGTCTCTGTCCTTCACTGTTAAAGCTGTCATGTTGTCCATCTTTATATATGTCGAATATTGGGACCAACTCTGTATAAGATGCCATAATAACGCAATAAGCAGCACACGCAGCCTTTTAGTAACTATTATATTGCAACCTGAGCTGGTGGCCAGGGGTCATCAGGCCATGGTTAATGTCCAACAATGATCTTAACACGTAAAATTAAGTCAGTTGTGAAGCCCTGTCTAAAAAAAAACACTATACGGAGCTATACGTTCATTGTTATCACCCTCTCATTCTCTCTTTCATTCTGCCATCAAACAAATCAAGATGCCAAACAACGTCTCCTCCTTCTACCTCCCAGTCCGTCTGTGTTTATCCCTCTCTCTCATTACAACCAAGCCATGTTGTAGTTACAGCTCTCCATGTAGTGACAGACCAAAGGCAGCGATCTGGAGGTCACTTACAGCCAATCCTCTTACACTTCCCCCCAATCCCCGTTTAGCAGCTTGACTGCTTAAGCCCAGGCCACTTTGCATGAGCGTTCCCTGGCAGTGAACAATGCCACCATCGCTGTTCCCCCCCAATAGCATAGCATTCTCTTATTTTGGTGTTTGGTTTCAGATCCATCTTTCAGCACTTTCATTTCAGTCCTGGTTGAGACAATGCTTGGAATCCTAAAGCGTGCAGTCCCTGTTTGGCCAACAGTGTTGTTGTGTAGAGGCTTTGGTTTAGGGAACAAATTGAATTATTAATTTGTGAGAGAAAAACAAAACAAAATCCGTCTTTGTTCAGAATCATTTTCACACTTTAAAATGAAGACTTGCCGCTTGGCTCAGCTAACATGTATGAAGAGGTTTTTATTAAAAGTGTGACCAGGTTTCATTCTTGGGTGGAAAGACAAGAAACACATGGAGAGAGAAACAACACAGTACTGTTTTCTGCTGGCTCACATACAAATGATTTCAATTCATATCGCTGTGAAAAAGAATCCTATTGTTTGGCCAGTGCATTTGCAGGTTAACATCATGTTGTACTTGCCAACATTGAGGAGGCAGCAGATTTTAGGCGGATTAGGTTCAATTAGAACCAAACATAAAAAAAGCTGTTATTTGGAGGTCTGCACAAAGATGAAAATGAAGTGTGTTTTCTCCAGTAATAAACTTTGCTTCTGGGTTTGGCCATCTTTACCGTGGTATTGGATCAACACCTAATTTTGGTATTTTTATGCATGTATGAAAGTGTGTTAAATGTGTTATTCATTCATATAAGTGCAGAGGACTGAAGGTATGTAAATATTTTGATATGAATAAAAATACATGCACATATGTATCCAACCTCTCTTTTTCCTGTGGTTTTCTTATCTTTATCTTTCGGGTGTCACTGCCTCGGGCCACTCCCAAACAATTAGGAGTGAGGCGGTCCATAGCAGGTCATTCCCCATCAGACCCTGAGGGTTGGGGGGGGAGTGATTGGATGATATTTGTCAGCTTGTAGCCAAACAGCTGATGAAAGAGTCAATGACGGTGACGCATGAATAAGTAACTGATGCAAATCAGTTAGTGCGAACGCAGCTTCAACGCTCTGCCTGAACTAATGTTAAGCTTCACTTCTGTCACACAGAATGACGCTGCGTCCAACAACTGCTGGATGTTAACGACGAGGAATGGTGTCCTTCGTCAGAATAAGAATCTGTGGCTTGGCAGGAGAAAAAGTCAGAGCGGCGAACGGCCAATTTTAAGTCCCTTTGAGATGGAGTCAGACTTCTTGTTTCCGTTCATGCTGACCTGCTGCCCGAAGGATTGATCCTCTGGGATGACAGTGCAGCGCCTGCTGTCTCTGAGTTTACTCCCTTAGACTCTGTCCTCATGTCTATGGTACACAATGTGAGAGACTGAGACTTTTTCTGAGACTTTTACTTTAGTTTCCAAAGTAAATTAAAGCTGCAAGCAACGATGAGTGGGCCATTGCAGTTCAGTTCAGTTCAGTTGGAGAATGGACACTCGTGGGCACGCCATCTGAAACTCAAAGATACATTTTATCGTCTTTAGACCAAATCTGAAATAGATCCGATCAATTGTCTAGGATTCATTCATTAAAATAATGGCTGACTTCCTGTTGGGTTTGGGGTGTGGCTCCATGAGGCTTTTTTGTACATCTGAATATGATACCTGTGCCTACCAACCTTAAATATGGTGAAATGTTCTGCCACGGTTGATATTTTCTAGTGAGGCATTATGAACGGAGTTTTCCACGCCTATGGAGTACGCAATTTTAATGTAAATTCACAGACTATGATTTCATATTTTATTTATATTCTCAGGTATTTAAAAAATACAGAAAAAATATGTAAAATCATTATACATCGCTGTCTTTATTTCGACTACAATTCATATTTTTACTGCATCTTTGTTGTTACTGAAAGTGCTTCTACAGTAACTTTTGTTGGCTGTAAATTAATAAATTTATGTTATTAGACTAATATATATATATATATATACTATTTCACTGCATTTAACAATAAAATGTGAGCTCATTAATTTAAGAGTATAAAAATATGTATTTATGGGGGCGGCAGTAGCTCAGACTTGACTTTGGAACTGGAGTGTCGCTGGTTCAAGTCCCGCTCGGACCACAGTATGGAGTGTGGACTGGTAGCTGGAGAAGCGCCAGTTCCACCTCCTGGGCACTGATGAGGTGCCCTTGAGAAAGGCACCAAACCCCTAACTGCTCCCAGGGCGCTGCTACGTGACAACCGATCCTTCCACCATCTCTCCAGATGTCCATGCCTATAAACCCTGTGTGTTGTATTTCAGGCCCTGTTGAGGATTAATAAAGTTAATCTTTTTCTTTGCTTTAATATATAATAATACTAATAATAATAATAATAAATTTTATTCAAAAGCGCTTTTCTAAATACTCAAAGACACTGTACATACAAGAACATCAATCAGCAAAACATTTAAAATTTTAAAATGTATATGTTTTTATAGATAGATATATGTCTTCCTTGTGTGTCTTTCTTTTATATACTTGACCTGACTCTCTGAGTAACAACCGCATATGAGTTCCTATGTGTGCAAGCACAGATGGCAAATAAAGTTCTTGAATCTATAAAACAGTACATTACATACGTTAAAAACACATTAGACTCAGCTAGATTTTAAAAGCTATTTTAAAAAGGTGTGTTTTTGTCAGTGATTTGAATGTTGGAGGGTAAACTTTATGAATTATTAGTTTTTAATATACAGCTGAAAACTTTAAGCTTTAAGACTCTTCCTGACTGAGGTTGTCACAGTTCATGCATGAACTGAGCTGGTCTGCAACATAACCACCAGTTGCTGAATCAGAGCAAGGGAGAGAGACTGACTACAGCAGCTAATCTGGATAACTACAATCCCTTTTAAGTCCTGTTGTTTACAGGAGAGAGGAGTCGCAGCTCCCACAGGCAGCAGTGCTGGCAAGGTTACGCTCAGAATGTAATCTGGCACAGACGAGTGTTTATCTGCCTCAAACTGCAGTCAGAAATGTGATCTGTGGGATTACTGTGTGCAAACGTGGTAATGAAATCAGTCCTCTCGAAAATTCTTACAACCACAGTCGACAACATTTGATTATTTTGCTGAAACCACAACTGAGGGAGGGAAAGTTAGAGTTTATCAACTGATGTAGAGAATAACATGTCATTGATTTCCCATCTGAATTCTCAAAGTTTCTGTCGTAGCCCACCGCACCTTCCTCACGCTGGATCTGTTCAAACTGCGGTTTCATCCTTGATTTGAACTTCTGTGCATGAACTACTAATTTGACTGCGTCTGATGGTTTCTTACACAGATTTGGGAGGTCCATGCACTTGGCAGGTGATTAGATGAACCATCTGTCTATCGTGGTCAATCAATGGTGGACTTCAACCAATCAGATCAATGAACTGTATAACGTAGTCAAACTCTTATTAAAGTTGGGAGAAGAGACTCTCCGGCCCTTGAACTGCCTTGGTGGAAAAGGGGTAACACTGGACATGGGGATGATTGATCAGCGTCAGTAATCAATACTCACATTATTAAAGCAGTAATCAAACTAATAACATCAGACAACCTTATCAGCCCTTATCAGTCAA
>JAGRRF010009292.1:30187563-30198857 GCA_019097615.1 Morone chrysops
ATATATCTGAGGTGGCATTAGTTAAGATTTCTGATCTTGGAGAGCCTGCAATAGTTATTAAATAATCATAAAATTACTGCTTATTTAAAGAAACTTTCCTTTTTTACATAAAAAGTTTAAAATATATTTGCAAATCTATAATTTTTCGTAGCTGTATACTGTTTATTTAATAAAATGGTTAAATTCAAGTTTAATACTAATTAAGTAAAATTAGTAAAATTCTATAATTTTACATGCATTTGTTGGTTATTGACAGATATCATCTATTGTTTTTACATGTGTAAATATATTTAATTAAACATTAAAAACACAAGAACTTACAGAAGATTGTATGTTAAATTAAAGGTAAACGCTGTATTTTACTGTATTTTTAGTTCTTTTCTGTTATTGTACTGTATTGTTTTGGCGCTCCAGATAGTTAGTTTTTTTTACAGTGTTTTTTTACAGTGCTCGTTCTTATCGCTGGAGTCCATGTGGGCAGGAGGCAAACAGAAAACCTAGACTCTCAATAAAGCAGACCAACCCAAACTGTCTGCTCAGATACACACCTGCTTACTGTTAAAACAAAACGCCAAACTGAGAAACTGCTGCTCTTAGAAAATCTTGACTTTTAATAATCCTCTCTGCACATTTTGTTTCTCTCTGAAAGAACCCCAAACAACCCAGTCAATCTCTCTGAATCAATGCTGACCCTGTTTACGTCAGTGGGGCTGGTGAACTGGGAATCCATGTCACAGACAACCTGTTATCTCACATCTGCACCTGGGTTAAAGAAAGCACAGAAACAACAACTGTATTTCTTTTTTGTCATTTATAGTTTTTATTTATTTAACTGCCGCATTACAATACAAAACACATTATTTACTTTGTGTGTATACAGGTACACAAACACAACTGAGAGCACATAATAGCACACATCATCCAACATGACATACATTAACGTAATGACCCCTACCATTAATAAATACATAATATAATCTGATAGGCTTTCAGTTTGGTTAGCATTAACTCAATGGGGCTGTAACAGTCATGAGTTCTTATGAGTCATGAGTTATTGTCCAGAAATGACACTAGAGGGATACCTAAAGTGTCCTCAGGCAGTGGCCAAGCTGCAGTACGAGACGACTCTGGAGTAAATACAGGAATGATGATGTTTTACAGCTGTTAAAATCATCCAAACAGCACACATGAACGATGAAAGGACAGTAGTCAGGTGTTCCCACTATTACCCATTAGCATTCCCATTTGCAGACACTTCCTCCTGCTCAGACAAGCTACACCAGCTCAACATACACTTACAGAGTTTGACAAGTAACACATTTTTAATAACAGCCGAGGGGAGCCGTTGCGGGGCGGGGGAGAGTTATGCACATCCACAGCAGCTGGACCTGCTTCTTTCCCGTCGCTGTAGAAACAAACGGAAACCTCGTCTTGTGTGCACCGATTGATCAGAAAGCTCCTAGCGCTTCTGCCCTTGCATTTCCGTCACGTTCTATTTCCCATTTTATTCAATCATTGTGTCAACCTACCAGTCAATCAGCCCCTCTCCTCACTAATGTACAAATAATAAAAATGTCAGACTCAAGGTAGTTCAGGGATTTCTGCATTCCTTCACAAACTGTGACATTTTTAATGATATTCATGCAGTTATTGGGGGAAATTATTAAATAAACTCAGACGAGGAAGTGTGTGGGAGAGGGATTATGCATTTCAAATCGTCCTCGCTACAACGTAATAAGTGTATCCGACACCTTGAGGAGGAAACTGATTGCTTCTGTTCATGTGGGTAATATTTTCCATGTCGACCACGGCGCGGGGAAATAATTACAAAAACTATCTTCTTCCACACCCAATTGCTTCCTCCGCAATGCCCTTGTGTAAGTGTGTGTGTCAGCGTGTGAGAGCAAGTGATGCCGTATACATATTTGTGACGGAGGACAAACAGATGAAAGAGGCAGAGATAGGAAGGGCTGCTGTATTAGCGTGTCAGCTTTTCTGACAGTGTGTGGATCATTTAGTTGGATATGTTCTGGGGGTCGATTCAACCAGTTACAAAAACACCTTCTTTTCTTGGCCCACGTTTCGAGATATCTTTGATTTCTGCCGTAATTCACAGAGTTAGATGAGAAAGTTGCTGCAAAATGGGCTGCTATGTAATGTTAGTTAATACTTGGGGACAAATGCGGTCTCAGAAGTCCACATGTCTGACAACATTATGTAAGTCCACCAACTCTGGTTTGGTGGAAATAAATCCTTAATTCACCGACGTAGATGATAAAAACAGCAGTTTCAGTCGGAGCAGACGGGCTACGGAAACAAACCACAGAGAGGCTGCGATACAACACAGGCAGAGGGCGAGAGACACCATGTGACTCTGTGTCTTTACACAGAGAATAACTGTTAGCTGATTGTTATAAATCTCATTTATATAACCTTTAACAAGGTTTCATTTTCTGTAGCAGACTTCTGAAACAAGTTCAGAATCATGTCTCTAAGCAATTCTCAAACAATGACTGAACGTCATTAAGTTTCAAGCTTATAAAACAATGTTAAGAACGTCTTTTTCGCTGTTACACAGCACCCCGAGTCTCCAGGACCCTAAACACAACATTAGTTATATGTATTATATGGGTCATCTGCCACTTTGGAAAGCAATAATGAAGTGTAATAATGTACCATACCATTGATCTAATTTTGTATTTAGTTCTGCTTTATTGCACCCTTTGTATTAAAGTCATCAATCATAAAGGGCCTGGCTCCGTTTGAAGGTTAGCTGCACGCACTCGGGCACTCGGGACGCTTCTTGTCATTTCTCCACCCGGCGAGCACTGAGTGTGTTGCGAGTGTCATTAAGGCTGGTTTCAGTGTGGGTGTTTGCACTGTGTGTGTGCCACAGAAACCAGCCGGGCATTAAGTTAAGTACCTTGCTCAGGGGCATCTCATCAGCAACTCAATCAATAGCATTACTGATCAGTATTATTAAGCCTTCACGGTTACGCTCTAGTAAGAAACAGGCACACAGATTAAAATGGTAATAGAGGTTCTTAAACCTGTTTTGTGTATGCACTATCATTAGTGAGGACAGGCGTGACGTTCTATTATGGTAATCTTATTGTTTCAACTTACTTTTCACTTCTTCTCTGTTGAAAGCAAAATTCTTGCTGACGGCAGGATTTTCTTTGATTTGAGGTTGAACTGAGATGAATTTGGTGATCAGAGGTCACACATAACCTATTGTTTTCCAAAATTCAAAATTCTGTGGTCAGAGGTCACACAAAACATGTTTTTGGCCAAGACTTGAGAATTTCGTGGTCAGAGGTCACGTGAAAAAGGATTTTGGCCAAATCTCAATAATGTGGCGGTCAGAGGTCACAATAAAACATGTTTCTGGCCAAAACTCACGGATTTCACAACTGTTTGGATATTAAATTGGTGACTCTACAGACTTAGAGATCACTGTGACCTCAAACAGACCATGACAATGATTCTTGGTCATAAGAAAGAATCGTTGCTATAATTAAAATAAAATGTCACACAGAAGCGATGACATTGTTTTTCAAAAAGATCAAAGGTTAACTTCAATATCATAAAGTCCTGGAAAAATACTTTTTTTGCCATAATTCAACACCATAATTTAGGAATAAAGGGGGAGCTTATGGCAATGTTTAGGGGCGTGCCACCCCATTGTCTTTACCTCTTCTACTCGCAGTGTCTTTCAGAGTTTTAATGAACATGTCATGCTAGTATGTCTGGAATGGAGCTAAATAGTACTCCAAAGTTAACGATGCATTTTGAAAGGGATCCATTGACCTCTGCCCTCAATATATCTGAATGAAAATGGGTTTATGGGTACCCAAAGATCTCCCACTTTGCCCATTTTATGCTAATCCCATACAGTTTTATGCACGTGATATAAATGTGTTATTTCTTCCTGGTATATTTGAATACTTCTGCATATTGGGTTCCATAAACAGTGTTGGAATTGTATAAATTGAGAATGACTGGAAACCAGAGACACATACTTCATGCCACTCCTGCATAAGTCAGCATGCATAAGCCAAGCTAATGGTACAGCTCACAGTATCTAAAAATACCAGGAGAAAACATATTGTTATACTCTACAAGAATCTATCCTGACATATTAATCAGGTACATGTATACATACTACAATCATACATATGTATCATCAATAAGTCTTCACCACATATATGATGAGTCTGGACAGATATCAATGTAAACTGCAACCTGACTTGGTAATTTTAGTTTGTTATTTTTCATTAAGCTGATGAGGACGTGTATGAGTTGGTCAGGAACAGTAGCTCTCAGTACTTTTTTAAAATAATGTACCCACTTTGAAATATTATTTCAGCCAGCGTAAGCAGCATAAAACATTTTAGGTAGAAACAAAAATGTTCAATATAAAGAGATACAATATGCATAATACAATATTAATACAATGCTGTACACAGATTGTATCACTGTGAATGGTTGTGTTTGTTGTATTCTTCATTTTAAGTGAGGTTTTGTGTCAGTGAACAATTTGAATATAAGAATATTGAACATTAAAAGTGGTTTATCAAACTTAAATTTAAATGTTTTATGGAACTTATGATATTTATTAAATTTACTGTGAAAACAGCAGTACTCCTAAGTACCCCTAGGCATACCCCATTTTAAGAAAACGTGAACCCACCAGGAAGGGATGAGAGTTCCCTCTATCGCGCCCACACAAAGGAAAAAGGTGGAGTTCTGCATGTGTCTTTCTGCTATGCCTAATTAGAGTGAGCCGGTTGGTTAATTGTTTGGCTGATACGGGTGGAGGAGGAGGAGGAGGAGGAAGGGGCACTTGATTCATGACAGGGAACCGCAAGTTTGAAGGGTGTCGACAGATAAAACTGCAAGGGTAATTAACAGAAAGAGAGAGGGATGATGAAAGAAAGGAGAGAGATGGGGAAAGGAGGGAGAGAACTGCCAAGCAGAATAAATGTCATAAAACTGTCCTAGGATCCTATAATGACTTCAAAAAGAAAGGAGAAAAATGAGGAGCTGGTGTGGAAGAAGGCAGATAAAGAGAGAGAGCAGGAGCTGTAGAGACGGCGATGATTAAGGGCATAATTCCATTTTTATTACACAATGGTGATTTAGCACAGGACGCCAACTGGGCAGGAGCGCTGCTGAATCCATGGACAATTAACTTTTACAGAAAAAAAACCCCCAAAATACAAGCTTTGATTCCTCTCAAGGTCAGCGGATGTCAAGTGGGAGAAGGTGCAAATAAACATTCCCAGAGCAGCAATGGCAGCTCGTTTGGCACATTCCTGTCAGGACGAAAGAGATGGGTGGAGTCCGAGGTGAAGGTGGATACACAGAGTTAAAACGGTCCTCAAAGCTGGCTTCAGGGTGTCTGTGTGGCAATTAATCAATCACTGAACTCAATCTGCTTTTATTTGGAACAGGCCTCTATTCTGCCGTAAAGGCACAACATAGCAAAGGCAGAGTACCTTAATTCAGTTTGAGGTTTTATCAAAATGACAGTATTAGTTGTTGAATTACAACCAAAAACATTTTTGCCAAGGTTTGTTGGAGGTCACTGTGACCTTTGTGTCAAAAGTGTCACCAAGATAGATAGATACTTTATTTATCCTGAAGGAAATTCAACGTCTGACATTTGTGAAATTCTTGAGTTTTTGCCAAAAACATGTTTTGTGTGACCTCTGACCTTATCTGTATCTGTTCAACCAACTAAATGATCTGTATTGGTATCTGTACTCGTAAGGGATGGGGCTTAAACCAGAAATGTGACTCGTAAAAAGTACATTATCTGTACCGGATACTTGGTTCAGTGGAGTACTCGACTCAACCGTAGTTGACATGGGTTCGATTGTCACATGCTTTGGCCCAACTCCAGCAATGGTCCATCTCGGACGCAGCTCGGCAGGTTTAGTATATTTTTTTTGGCTTTTTTATGCCTTTATTTGATAGGACAGCTGGAGAAAGAGGGGATGACACACAGCAAAGGGCCGCAGGTTGGATTCAAACCCTGGGCCTCTGCAGCAAGGACTCAGCCTTGGTACATGGGTCACCAGCTCTACCCACTGAGCTAACCAGGCACCCAGCTCAGCATGTTTAAACCAACTGCATATAAACAGATGGAAAACAGCTCTGGAATCTAGAGTCAACATTAAACAAATGCTAAGAACTTTAGCAGATTGCATCAAATCCTTTCCAGTTGTTCCATATTAATAATGTAATCGCTCATTTATCTGGATTCATATCAGATCATCGTAGAAGGGACAGAATTATTTAATTTTATCATCAGTTTGGTTTTAATTCGTTATTTAGTTTTATAATTCGTTACTTGAAAATATAAAGAGGGGGTTTTACACTTTGATTGATTCGGTATATGGCTACCATTGCAATATTTTGGTTTCAGTTTTGTACAGTGGGAGGAAGTGGAGATCTATTATAGGTCAGTGGTTAAAACAGGTAATGGAGATGGAGTTCCTTTTTTCACCCAGAGGCCCTGCTCAAAGAAAATACAAAATACATAAACATTTCTCCTTACATACCAGAACCAAACCTCCGTAAGGAGTCTCAACAATGTTTCCAAATGATGATAAGACAGAAAACACCAGACGTTCACACAGACACGAAGAAATCCAAAACAAAAGGATGTCCTCGAACCGAGCTCAAATTAAAAACACAAGTACTTTAGATGCACCTTGTCATCTGTCCCCGGGGGCATCAGGAGAGGAGGGGCCCGGTGTTGATTCTTCAGTTACCAGCGGAGCGTCTGTTGTCTTTTTGTTTTGATCTTTGACCCAGACCCTGTATAGTTCACAGAGACCCATGATATTCGGGGAATATGGCGTCTGACCCTGAACACAAAGGAGGGGGCCGCACATTCCTCAGTCAAGGTCAAGGGGAAGGGCAGCACTATTTGTGTCGACTTTTATTTCTCTGTCTGTTGGCGAGTCTTTAGTCTCATTGCTCCATAAAGCTTCAGACGGCGACCCCCCCGGACCTTTCATTTCAATAGCTCGTTCATGTAACCTGGAACCTTTCATTACTGCGGGCTTTACCTTTATGACTTTATATTCTTTGTTTTCCTTTTTTTTTAACTGTCTGTCTCTCCGCGGGGATCCAAAGCTTTGACCTAAAACCCTTCATTACCTCAGCTCTCGCTCCTCCACTCCTCTTTCTAAATCTCTCTCTTCTCTTTTCATCATTTTCCAATGAGAGTTCTAACTAATCTCTCTTTCTCGCTTTCCTTTGTGGCATCTAATCAATCAATTCCTCCTCTTCTCTTCCATCTAACCAATCACCTTTATGTTTCTTTCCCACTATGGACCCCCGCCCCACCAACCCCACCACCCACCTCTTCTCGGCAAAAACATGCCAGGTTTTGGTTTCTGTGCTTCATAGACAGACATAGCTGGCCACAGGTGCCAGCATGAGAACAAATGGGTGCATGTGGTGTATTATGGCGTCAGTACAAAGTGCTGGAAGAAAACAATAAGAAACAAAGGGTTCTTCATATCAGAGAGAGAAAGAATCAGCTTCCTTTGGTCTAAATTAAAACATTCAGTATTCTGTGTGTTACTTTATATGATGCTGGCTTTACTGGACCTCTACACGTTTACATGCACGTGCAGGAGCAGCATACAGCTGGTGCGTCTGAAGGACAGCAAGTCTGTTCGAGACAGGAGGCGGCAGTTGTGTCAGACAAACAACACGAGATGACCAGGTCAGACTGGCATTTGCCAAGGTTCCCCAGTACATACTACAAACTGGTACCATATTGGGACTATAGATAAGGTTCAAGGTGACTTTATTTGTTCCCAAGTGTAGATTTGGTTTGCAGTAAAAGACAATAAGGCATTCCTCTTGACAAAAATGTAAAAACATACAACTCAGACAACAGACGAACATGATAAAGGATCAAGGTAAAAGTGCTGCAGACAGGACTTACAAAGAGTCCTGCTGAGTCATACATCACCATACTCACTTTCTCGTTTCTAGTGTTAAAGGTGCAGACGTGTGCGAGATGAACGTCTTTCACTGACCCTCCAAACTGTGATTTTATTCTCACTGGAACAAGTTGCCTTCAGTTTTTAATGAATTATTTCACTTTATGTGTGGCAGTATTTTAAAAGGCTGCTGCTGCTGATGAAATCAGACATTTTAGGCTGCAACAATCCCAAAAATAGCCTAAATCATGGAGGGGGTGATTCTGTCAGTATTTTAAAGACCCCCAAAATTTCACAAATCATGTTTCCAGGGCAGTCTGATGAAGAGGAGCTGACCTCCCCTGTAGTTCACACCCTGACCGTGTTCTCATCCCGTTTATATCTTAGATGAGTGGTTCCCAACCTGACCCCCATTAGGAGTCGCCAAAGCTTCAGGGTGGGTCGCAAGGCTTTCTTGATTTTAAGGTGCGCTAAAATTTTATGAAAATATACACAGTAGGACGATCTCAGCATTTGGTTCACTTCTGTGAAAGAAAGATAAAAGAAAAATAAATGTAAAGCGTCGAGAGAAGAAAACACAAAAAAGAAGCCTATTAAGTCTGATGATTGTTAAATATTAAACAAAACACATAATACAGACAGAATTGTATAAAGAATTCCCTAAACAGGAAATAATCTATTCAGAATTCATCCAAATCCTTCGTTTTATAAAATCTCCTTTCAGTTCCTGAGTTCAGTGTTTGGGTTCATTGTACAGTTTTTAATATAAAAAGAAATATCCATAAAATATGTCACTGAGTCAGTTTATTAAATGATAGAAAAAGGGTCCATTTAAGGAAAAAGGTTAGTATCCACTGTCTTAGATAATAATCTGAACTGTCAAAATAAGTATTTACTTGAGTTATCTAATAGAAATGAGAAAGGGAAGCTTTGGCGACCCCTCAGGCTGGAAACCACAGGTATATGGACATATTGTCCTGCATCAATAATTGTCTTAGCTGAAGGTGTAAAATATCAAAGTTAAAAGAGACAGAACGGTGGAGAGCAGGAGCTGTGCTGAGGCTTATGTGGTGAGTGATCTGACCTGAGTATCTGTCTGAGTGATGTGAAGTGATTTGCAGAATGTTGCAGCGTGTAAAGCCCTCATCTCCAAGACTTAAATTTATTCTCATCGGGTTCCCCCTCATTGAGCACAGCATTACAGAGGAGTAATTTTTCCTCCTCACTATACAGTTGTCTTGCTTCAAAGCCCAGTTTTCTCATTCCCTCTCTTCTTCCCATGTTTCCCTCTTTCTTCTGCTGACTGCTTCCTCCTGACCACTGTTAATCTTTTTCTGCTTCTTTGTTTTTACTTTATCTTGTTACACCTATTACCGTTTTGAGGACCATAATAGCAGCTCACTGACATGCTTCTATATGATAATAACAATGAAAATGTGTTTATGCAGGAAACTGTATTTGTTTTTTATGAGCTCCAGAGGTGTAAAGTAACCAACTCTACAGCAGTAAATCCACATTTATAGTCTTGGAGAGGTAGCTCTGTTTATTGTGAAGGAAAGCTGAGAGGCCACAAACTATTTTGCATCAGACGTAATAAAAATGTTCAGGTGAACTTTTTTAAATATGCAGCAGGAATCCAACGGAATGAAGGTCAGTATGTCAAACATTTTATAAGAAATGTTTGTGTGAGGGAAGTCAGATGAAAATGGTCCTTATCGGCTAACTCAACCTCATTTAGACTTCCCTTTTCTCTGCTGATCGATGAGCACTTTCCCTGCTAACAGTCAGTTAGCACACATGTGAGCTTAGCTCGGTTGCTAACAGGGCGATAAGTTAAATCAGTGATTCCTGTCTCACATAATTTCTGTCAAAGAATTTCCTCTCAGATTGTGGGAATTTAATTGGAATTAATTGATTAATTGATTTTTATTTCTGGTGTGTCTGGGCCTTTAGTTTGCACAAACTGTAAACACAACATGAGTTTATTAGCAGCTTATTATCAGTTGATCTTTTATAGAGCAACATTATCTGTTATTTGGAGTTGTGTTTCTGGCCACCAGCCCAGTATTATTACATTATTCGTTCTCTGTTAGCTCTGTTCTTGGTCACCACCAGGGGCATCTGTCTGCAAAGGGGAGAGGATGATGGGGTGGTACAGGTGGTAAACAAAGTTTTGTTATCTCGAGATCTTGAGAAAGTTAACTTGTTATCACGGGAAAGCGGAGGAAATAAAATGTATGAATGCATGGCCCTTTAGGGCTTCCGTAGGGTGGTACTTGGGATGGGTAATCAGATTTCAGGGGTGGCCAGTGCTACCCCTAACCCTCCCTCTTGACACGACCCTGCTCACCACCAACCACCATAATAAAGATTACTACTACCATTACTACTATTTATCTTACAGGACAGTACACATGAATAAATATTGCTGTAAATGAGTCAGCCAACCGACTATTTTTCATCTGTGATATTACAAAGTCATCAAATATATATTTAGATTAAAATAAAATAAAAAAGTTTATAATAGTTTCAACATGTAGGGCAAATTAAACATTCATTCCACTTTAATCCTTTAATACCTCCTCTAAGATTGTATATGCCTCCAGATCAGCCAATGACAAAATTCAAAAGCCAGTTTTAACCGGTAAAGGGTGGTCACAAAATACGTAGAATTTAAACACACTAAAATGTCCAGGTCGGACCTGAATCAACAACACTAGTAAATACCCAGATACAGAGGTTTGGGGGTTTAGTTACTCTTTAACCTGTTAAAGAAGCCCAACACAAACAGTTTCTTAGTGTTTCAATGTGATGTTTAAAATGAAGATCTTGTACCTTGTGCTACATTATTAGGCGCTAATTGAAACATGCAAAGCAGACAGTACACAGACATAAAATAATAAAGCCAAGAACACAATATAAGACATGCACAGACAGTGAAAATGTCTTGTCACCTGTCGCTGCTATTTTGTGGCTGCAAACATTCACTGTTTAAAGGATCAGAATCAAAGGATTCTCTGAGTCACAACACAGATCCTTTCTTATACTGTGTGTAATCTCTCTCATGCACTGACTCTCTGCTTTTTATCTCTCTCTTTCTCTCAGCGCCCCCCCACCTAACCCTGAAGGCCCACCGCGTACCCCCCCTCCTCATCCCCCTCTTTCTCCAAATCCCACTATATCCCAGGTAGGTAAGTAGAGCTCTGCTGTGGGCTTAATGAGCTGAGGAAGGGGCCCTGCTGGAGAAGACCGGCGTGATCACTGCTACCTCTGTTCCCATTTAGGGCCAGGTTTCGCTTCACAGGACACAGAGAGAAAAAAAGA
>JAGRRF010009292.1:30240292-30251374 GCA_019097615.1 Morone chrysops
AATGAGGCATAATGTGTTAATTCCACAATAGGAGATATGTTATGTTGTTACCTAACAGTTTTAGTGTAAAAAGCCTGCATATATCGGTATCAGGTGATATCAGTATCGGAAATTGAGAGTTAGACAATAACGGAGTATCGGATATCGGCAGAAAAGCAAATATCAAGCATCCCTAATTAAAACTCAAGTAAACAAGACTATGATAAAAATCTATTTTAAGAAGATTGATCCAGAGCCTTAATTGGGGGTTGGGGGGGATCATATTTGTAGTTGTGACCAGCGAGACAAATGTCAGTCTAGAGCAGCTGTTTTTCCTTCAGGAACCTTTTCTATCATTGAGTAAACTGATGACCTCTGTTTCACAGACAGATTTATAGATATTTTATTAAACTGTACAATGAACCCAAACAGTGAACTCAGTAACTGCTGGAAGTTTGTGTAAAACCAGAGATTTGGATGAGTTATGAGCAGATTATTTCCTGTTTAGGGAACTTTTTATTAAATTCTCCGACTGTATTATAGATTTTTTATAACATTTAACAATCACACAGAATTCAAAGAGTTCAGTGTTTTCTTCTCTCTGTTGTTCTGAAGCAGGATGAGGCTGTTGAGTAAAGGAACATACAGTTTGTGTTCAGGTCCTATTATTCTGCAAATAAATAAATATATTTCTGAGATAGAAGTTTTCTTACATCGTCTTAAAATCAAAAGGGCCTTGCGACCCCCATGTGACGTTTTGGGTGTGTGTGTGTGTGTATATTGATGTAAGCAGCCCGCGGCGCTCGGCTGGCAGGGTTGCCATGGTGACTGGTTGGCTGTAGTTGTCGAGTGCCCCTGTCTGTCTGTCTGTCGGCCTGTCTCACACACACACACATAAAAGTCAATCTCTCCTCAGAGCAGCTGGAGGAAATAAGGCTGAGGTAGAGAGACATGTACTGTCTCTCTCTCTGTCTCTCTCTCTCTTTACCCTTTGAAGCTTTTGATATTTAATTATATCACATGATGTGCAGAATTTGTCCTTTTTGTTTGAATAAAAACCTTTAACAGGCTGACTGACATTTTTATTTGTAACAGAGGTGAGAGTGGCCCAACATGGCAGCTGCAGTAGGAAAATGAACCATAGTATAACTGTGTATAAGTATAGTAGTTAATACTATAGTTAATACTACAGTAATGTAATTCACAATAAGCTTTAAGCTTTTCCTGTAATATTTACTTTCAATATCAGCCTGCAGCCATGCAGTCGCATTCATGAATGTAGCGCACGCATACATCCATGATTAGTTTGGAAGCTAAAATGTGATGGTAAGATAGTGGGCAGAAGTCAGATGACTCAAACAGTGTGTGGACCAGGAGGATTCAACAAACAATAAATGTTCTTATTATTAAGAGTAAACCTGCCCCCTGTCTGAAGTTGTATATATAGCTGTCTGTATTTCGGTCATAATGGTGATGCTGGGAGATATTTTCTGAGGTGATAGGCACTATAAAAAGTTTGAGAAACACTGTAACCAACTCGAACTGTGCCTAACTTAAGCCAAACCATAACCATAGCATTTAATTTCCTCTTCTGACGACATCACATTATAAATGCCAGTATGTGTCCTTCTGGAGGAAGTTACAAATGACAGATTCTGTTTTATGTTGAAGGGTTAGTTCAATCAATCAGGATGAGCCTCTTCAGACCGATGGGACCTAATGTACAATACATTTACAATGAAGATGATGGATTAACTCTATTCAATTCAATTCAATTCAATTTTATTTGTATAGCGCCAATTCACAACAGAAGTTATCTCAGTGCACTTTTCAAATAGAGCAGGTCTAGACCGAACTCCTTATAACATTTACAGAGACCCAACAGTACCACCACGAGCAAGCGCAGGTCTAGACCGAACTCCTTTTAACATTTACAGAGACCCAACAGTACCACCATGAGCAGGCACTTGGCAACGCGAACTCCTTATAACATTTACAGAGACCCAACAGTACCACCATGAGCAAGCACTTGGCAACGGGGGCATTACAATATATGTATATGTTCTTTAAATGTACAGAGAAATATCGTCCAGTTACTGACTGATAAAATGACCAGACTTATTCCAGGTTTAACCCAAAGGTCTCACATTTGGCTTTTTATTCCATATTTTCAGTTATTTTTAGTAAATTTCTTCATTCTTCATTGATTACAGAGATAAAAATGACAACCTATAGGAAAAGTTAATGCTCAGTGAAACTTTGAATCCTCTGCCTCCCACTCAACTTGTCTTCCCAGCGTGTTCATCTCTCTCCCTCGGCTGGTTTTTAAACTGCCGCTCTGAATAAATAAATGCTAAATCAACCCTCTGTCTCTGTGTGCTAATTCAAAGCACTGAGGGCCGGAGTGAATTTTAAGGCAAGCTGAGGAGGCACAGAGTTTTTCTCACGCATCCGGCTGCAGGCAGATAAACACAACAAACAGCTGGAGACGCGTAATGTGAAATTCACAACAATCGACAAACAATTGCGTGAAAATATGATTGGTTATTCACTCACACATAAAAAATAAACAAAAACGTCATTTACTGAGATACTGCACAAATACACATACACGGGGCAGAGCTAGAGAAATATTCATGGGGTGGCCAGAAATATCACCTAATTTAATTTAATAAATATTCGAACTCATTATTGTGGCACAATAGTAAAGCATTGAACAGAAATATCTAAAGGAAGCATTAGAAAACTGATCACTGAGTCTAAAATGATCATACATGATCCCAACCATTTCTATCAGTGAGTAAACTGACGGTATTTTATGGATATATATATATATTATCACTAATAATGCATTATATATATTATATATGTAAAGATTAGCGAGGTGCTCATGACATTTTTGACATGACGTAAGAGACAAATCAATGGATGTTCACACAGGAACACGAGACTGATGTGTGTAAACACACACCAACACACACATCAAATATGTATAGATCAGCAAAATAACTGAAAAGCAACAACAACAACAACAAAAGATGCAGTTCTGGCAGCTTTAGCCCTCTGAGGAAAGAGAGAGTATGTTATAGTGTGTATATGTTCTGTATGCCGACTGTTACAAAGAATAAAGACAGAACAACAAACAAAAAGAGAAAATTACATTTAAACATATTTATTCCAGTTTTTGTAATATTGTCATCATAAAATTCGCACTGTAAAATATTTTATTATATATTTACAGTAAATTACTGGTAGATTAGTTTCACATTATGTTACTATAAAATCTTTTACAGTAAATCATTGTGAAATGGCAGCTGTGTACTGTGGCCTCAGTAAAAGTAAATAGAAAATATTGTATTATATTCTCAGATCTCTGTTGAAGCCTTTGATGTAACAATGTAATTTATTGTGAAATCCTGGAAATAATTTACAGTGTGTATTTATCAGGCATAATGAAAGGGGTAATGGCACAGCAGGGGCGAGATGAACAAATGACTATACTACAAAACTCGCCTGCAAATATAAAAATATTCATACTGCAGAGTTCTCACGCGTCCTGGAAAACCTTGAAAGTTTCAAGTGATGGAAACACCTGGAAATTGATTAAAATGACCAAACATCCTGGAAATGTTTGTGTTTTATCCCCTTACTCAGATATGTAAACTCAAAGCAAAATTCAAGCATACAGCATTAAAAGTCTTGTTGCTGTGGTTGATAAATACATGACAGTGATCTTAATTGTACGTGCAATGAACACTCACTGAAAAAATGTAGATGTGCCTCAACATCTCAGTCCATGCTAGTCCATAAAGACCACTCTGTCATCTTCAAAATAGACCGGAAAGGGGGCCCACATAGAAAAAGACTTCAATGGTTTACCCCTGAGCCAGAAGCTTATTGTGAATCCAATGTGAGACAGCAGGGACAGTGTCTGAAATCCACTGAAGAACACATCTCCTCAAGCAGCTTCAGTGAGAGGTATTAATGTTCAAAGAAGAATCCAAAAAAATGGTTTATGGACCAGTTTTTTCTTAAATTTAATATTGATTCAACATCCTTACCCTTGTTGGTGTAGAACTGGACCAAACACTGTCCCCCTCATCATCCGAAGGAGTGTCTCCAAAATCAGCCCTGTAAAAACCTGTTGATACATTTCCTGGAATCAGGATTTTAAAAATCCTTCTGCACTGCCGGACAAAAAGAAATTCTCAGAATCGATAATTAAAGAGATGGAGGCACAGAGGAAACACACAGATAAAGAGACGAATGTAGAGAGAGGATAAAGAAACAGAGAGGACGAAAGGCCTGCAGTATATTCCTCACGGTTATCCATCGGAGATATTGTGTTTAACAAAACGCAGCAAATCGATGTCATTTCCAGAGCGCACACACACACACACATAAACACACCTGTGCAGCGGTTCACTTCCACTGCAAAGAGAAATGGTTATGGTCTGTGTTCTGGTATTAGTGGGCAGCAGCTGAAGAACTTCCATTTACAAACACACAGACTTCATTTACTTGGATTCATTTATAATTAGCGTTGTACTGGCACTGCAGTGAGACATGCCGTTTGCTTCAAGATCTTGTGACCTCTCACATGCACGTAGTAAAGTTTTCTAAGGCATTTAGATACGTGGATCTAATGTGTTCAGTGTGTGCGATTGGCCTCAACTGATTAACATCAAATGACGTGAAATGCACATTTTTGCATATACTCTTACTTGCTTAAAGCCAGGGCAGCCAGTAGCGGTGTAAAGATTAACAGATACAAGTCGAAAATCATTTCAGGATTCGACTACATCAGTACGCCAACCCCTGGAAGGATCTAAATGTACCATGAACCGGTTGATGGTCTAATTCTAAAGTTATAAATCGGTTGACTGAAGATTTGCTGCTAACAGCATCTCCACTCTCCTGAAAGGCAAAATTTCAACGCCGTCTTGCCACAAAAGCAACAAGAGTAACGTTAACACACAATTTAAAGCGCACCAGCAATACTAAAGTCTGGAAGACATTTGGATTCTAGAAAGGAACGTTTTTTGTAAGATCTGTTGGAGAGAAGTTAAGTCCAGCGTGAGCACAACAGATCTTACTGCAATACACAATTACAGTAGTGCTTAGTTACTGTAAAAGTAAAATGCAGTTATGGTGTTGAGACAGTGTGCGTTCTTCCACTTTTGTTACTTTGGATTCTTGCAGTTTCACATAGTTTGCACACAGATTTCAACCTCTACTGCAAAGACAGTAGCATTCACAGACAGCGTTGGTGGTTCTGTTGGAAAAAAGGATGAATAAATACCATGACTGAAGTTAAGAAAGACCAGGAGAAGACCGGGACCCTACAGAAACACAGAAAAAAGAGCAAGAAACTGTAAGTGGAAGACGGAGTGAGGATCGGAGGAATTAGCCTTCTGGGCAGAGCTGCTATCATTGGCTCTCAATATGCAACTGATGGTTTATTGATCCGTCCCAGCACTAAGCTCTTTGTGGTCCAAAATACTGAGAGAGAGAGAGAGAGAGAGAGAGAGAGAGAGAGAGAGAGAGAGAGAGAGAGATGAAAGAATAGAAAGAAGAGAAAGACAGAAGTGTGAGCCAAGAGAAAGAGAGGGAGTAAAGATGGAGGGAGAGGAATGAGATAAGAAATGAGTGGATTGGTCATGGAGGGAAAGAGAGAACGGTGGAGCAGAGGACAGGAAAATGGAAAAGAGAGCTTTTGAAACAAAGAAAGGGAGAGATAGATGGACAGGATGAGAGGGGAGGAAAGCATGAGGCGAGGGATAAGAGCAATAAGCACTTTGAACTGTAATGCGATCGCTGACATTTCAATCAGAGGACTTAGTGTTGTTGTAATGTATTTCCCCCATTTTCTCAGTCTTTTTGGAAGGTGCAGTAAACTGAAAAAGTGTCATAAAGTTAATGGAGAGTGACACTAAAATGTTTTATTTTGCCGTATTTCTCTCAGGACATTTTGTATCTCGAACACAAGGCTGTGGAGTAAGTAGTTTCCACAACATGTGACATTAAAGCACTCCGTTAGAAACATCATGTGATGGTCTCTGACTCTAGGAAACCTTTGACGTCCTGCTGACCACTGCATGTACACGATCTATTGAAGATACATCGACAAATATGTATGTTGTCTGATGTCTTCATCAGGAGGACGACAGCTGTTTTACTCCTGAACTGAACCTGAACTCTGTGTGAGACCTTTAAGATGAGCGGAAGAACACAGAACAATAATTAGATCCTGACTGACCCTGTTAGCGTGTCGTGAGATTTAAATAATCGGTATAGAATCCGTATTTTACCCACCTACAACCTGTAAGAAGTGACTGATGATATTCTAATTATTAGTTTAAATGTGGTGAAAACCAGAACATTTCAATGATTCCCTGCGTTAAACTGATTGAACCCAACACAACCTGCAGGGTATACAGTATTTAATATTTTTATTAATAATACATGCAATTGTAATTAATGAGAGCATTTGTTATTGATTAGTTTTGATAATAATTTGCACTATATTATACGCACAATGTAGTTTACTTCAGCTTCTCATAAACCATTTTAATTACTATAAAACTTTAATTAATAGCCCAGGCTTTTATTTGCTTCATTTACTAAACTCAACCTGCCTTATGGCAAAAATGGCTTTCCTTTCACCATTACGCCGATGACACACAACTTTATCTTCTCCTAAAACCAAGTGACGGGTCTAATTTAATCAGTCTCATGAACTGGTTTGAAGACGAAGAAGAAGAAGTGTTGGATGGCACAAAACCTTCTCCAGTTATAAGAAAACAAGTCTGAAATAGTTTTATTTGGCCCTATATTGTTTTATTTATGGACATTTCAGTAAAGAAAAAACTGATAAACTGTACAATGAACCCAAGCAGTAAACACAATAACTGCAGGATGTTTTTGGATGAATTTTGAGCAGATTATTTCCTGTGAATATTGATGAATGAATCTTCCTGACATTTGTATGAACTTTTTATAAAATGTTCTATCTGTATTATGTATTTATTAAATTTTCTAAGAATCATACATACTTTTTTGTGTTTAGTGTTTTCTTCTCATTGTTCTATCAGCTCTTTTATTATTTTCTAATGCAGGACTGTTTATCAGAGACTGAAGCTCTGAATATACACTGTGTTCAGCTCTTCAAAATTTACATCTTAAATAATAATCTAAATTTACAATAATTACAATTTCATTTAGTTTTTTTTCACAGATTGAAAGAAATGCTGACATACAGGTAGTATAGTGTATATCTCTATATGTAGAATTTATTTCTCCCTGTTTCGGGCTCCCCGTTTTCTTCCACTGTACCTACATTTAAATACCAGTAGAAATCAGTATGTCTTTGACTGGTAGCTGATTCATTCAAGAATCAGTCATAAAATGTATGTAGGTTGCTAGAGGAGAGTTACAATCTCATTTACAACTACTTACGTACTGAATATAATTTTTGGCAGTTGTCACTTGTCAAGTACCATCTCCACTGAAGTCAAGAGCACCTTCAGTTTGGAGTGAAAAAAAAAAAAATGTACTTTTCTTTCCATGACTGAAATTGTGTCCTGGCTGGGTGCAACCAGACCGCAACACTGTGAATCAAACACTGATGACGGACGGCTGCCAGGAAGTCATCACTTAAAATGTATGTGGATTGGAGAGGAGACCGGCTGTTGGCAGATTGCTGGTGAGAACAGGAGTGGAGGAGGGCTACCAGAGCGATGCCAAAGAAAAAAACCAACAGGCGTGCTGGCACCAGACGGCACAAACACACCCTCAGTATCCCAATACTTGGCTGCGGTTATACAGTATTTTCCTTTGCAACTGTTGTTGCTCCTGCTTGGCTCAAAGTACCTCTGAGAGATTATCTTGTTCAGAGGGGACAGTTTCATGCAAATTACACACACTGGAAAGATATTGAAAGGAAAGCAGAAGAAATATTGATGAGGACAGATGTAACAGATCCACAGAGATTTGCTCCAAAGACAGAAGAAGAGAGCGACTGCTGGCATGTGTTCGTAGAGGTCATAGAGAATTCTGGGTACAGTTCAGCTGTATTGATCTCCGCTGCTTTGCATCCCCTTTCTGCCATCCATGTTTTTCATCTCCCACGTGACCTTATCTACCTACATTTATCTGTAACATCAATGAAATTCTGTTCTCATGTCTCTTTTACTTAGATTTATGTTTTTTTTTCTTCCTTAATACATATATTAAATAAGGGATAGGTTTACAGTTGCTGCTGTGTTGGCAGCCTCAGTTTCTAAAGCGGCTATCCCCGTCAAGACACCATAATACTATAACTCACAATGTGGAAAGGGGGATTGGCTGCAACATCCAAAACTCTTGGCTTCAATTTGGACAGCTGTTCTGTTCTCCACAGAATAGAATACACTTGTGTTGCTATGGGTTGCAAGAAAAAGAGCCAGAGCAGAGGAAAAATGGGACCTATTATTAATGTTACAGTGTTGGATGTTGATATGAAACAAGGCCAAAGTGTCAAACAATGAGGTAAACTTATGTGAAAGTAATCCCTGTGAGCAAAAAGCTCAGAATTCAGATTTCTCTAAATGCAACATTTCGATGATGTGAGTAAGTCGGCTCATTACTCCATAAGACTGCATGCTATCAGCGTTTTAATGCAGCCAAAGGAGCTGCCCCCTGCTGGCCATTACATTGAGTGCAGTTGGTGCTAGCTTCACTTCACAGACCCAGAAGCTCTGTGCATTATACATACTGTGAATGGTTAAAACCCTCAGTCACCTTCATTGCTTTCTACTTTACAAAAGTCCTTGAGCAAAACACCCCAAATTGCTCCCGATGAGCAGGCAGTGCCTGTGTGAGAGTTGGTGAACGACAGGCAAATTGTAAACCACTCAAGGTAGAAAAGTGCAGTTTTTTGACCGCTGGACACAGTGTAAAATTACGGAAGTTATATCATCTGTAATGGACAGAGTAATGTTGTACTGGCTGCTTGTTTTCCCAGCTAGAAAGAAAAGCCAGCTGTTTCCAGCTGTTTGCAACTCAACAGGTTTCTACGTCTCGAGAGGATCTGGACCAGCACTGCTGCTTTGAAATGTACCCTGAAATGTAGCTGCGAGTCTCCTGGCAGCCCTGAAGGTTTGGACCTCTGAGGCGGACATAGCGATGTGGCTACGACAGTGATAGGGCAGCATTGTGCGGACAGGCAATTAGACCATCCAGCTGTTAAAAACTGCAGACTCCATTCAGACGTTCACAGAAAGTCAGCAGCCCTGAAACAGACACTGAGAGAGACTGAAAGATTTTAACTCAGATTCACTCCCTTAAAAGCTCAACTTTCTTGTGGGTACAGTGAAAGGGAGGAAGGAAGATCTTCAGTGGATGAATAAAGATGAAAAGAGGCAAATTGAGGTATTTTGACTGAGAGTGTGACAGGTGTTAAACCGGCACAACTGCTAACAGTGCAGCCAGGATCCTGTGTGTCGCTGGCAGCACGGCACTCTGGGATGAAATTTCAGTCGTGGCTAACGATGATCACAGCGCCACGCTACATGGGAACCAGCTAGTGGATCCAGCTGTTTATTTTTTATAAAGCAAATATTTTTCCATTTGAAAATATTCCAACAAACAAATCACACTGCAGGCGGGTAGAATGAAAGTCTGAAATCAGTAGGATCCATGCAAACAGCTTGCTGAGAGAAATACAGAAAACATGGAAATACAATGTACGTTTATCATATTCAGGATTAAAGATACAAAACTGTACTGATGCAAAGATGGGAATTTGTCTTTTGCTAGCACATGGCACACTGATTGGGCTTTTCCATTAGAACTTTATCGTGCCGAGTTGTGCCGTAGGGTCAAAGCCAAAAACTGCAGCTTGGTCAGTGACCCTACACTTCTGTGTAACTACAGGACCCTGTTGGTACTCCTCTAACATCCACAACACAAAACACAACATATGGAGAAGGTTAGGGATGGATGGGTCAAACAAACAAAGGACTTTCACCTTATCCAGGAACTCTTACCTACTTATATTAACCCAAACTATGATCTCTTTCTAAACTGATTTAATCCATTTGTGCCTAAAGACTACATTTAGTATGATAAAGAAAGATTCCATAACTTATGTTTAAATTGGTCTAAAATCTTGAAATTTACCAACTTTGGTAAGTGTCTGATAGTAAAACTTTGAAACATTTAGATGTCATGAAAAATCATACTTTTATCAATGGTCAAAGTCAGGATTTTTCAAAAATGAGGAAAATAAACTTTTGTGTAATGTTTACATATCTTTGACATTTAACTTGTAATGAGTTTGTAGATATCAAATACTTGTTTGTGCTTCCTATAGTTTCTGAGATACAGTCGATTTCTTATCACACTGTATTCAGTCTTTGAGCAAATTTGACAACAGTTTTTTCCTAAAATAGTAGAAAATGCAATAAAAATTGAAAGATCAGTAAGATTTTTAGTACACGCGGGACAGGCTCCTTCATCACCACAAAGCTGAACAGCACCTCATCTCTCCCCATCGCTCCTAACAATGCAAAACAGGAAGTGAAAAAGCCTTGTTTCTGTCTAAAAAGAAAAATAATCGTGTTAAGCATGTTCACAATTCTGTCTAATTGTAAGACTTAAGGTACAAATTCTTAAATTCAGCTCAATAAAATTTATTTTAAGAATCTTAAATAACTTAACTTATATGTTTTCATTGCTTTTAATGAGCACAACTTGCTTACATTTTCTTGCATGTTTTCTAGTTTTAAGGCCCATTACAGTCTTTCAGTGGCTGCTTTTATGCTATTTTTAAGAATTTTAGCCTAGCAAAATTGGTTTAGCCAATTGGGCTTTTTCATGACAATAGAAGACAATGTGATTATATTTAAGAATATTTGGCTAATTTGTGGGAAGAGCTGTTTTTGCAGTGAACATTAAACTTTTAAGTTCATAAAATGTGAAATGTTTCTCAGCATGTTTTACTTGTGTTGCAAGTGCAGCACTGATGCCAGATAAATACAGCATCATATTTTGAAGGAGGGCCACTGACCAAGCAGCAGTATCTGAGTACTAACTCTGTATCCGGCATAAATTTAATGTCTG
>JAGRRF010009292.1:30267286-30285803 GCA_019097615.1 Morone chrysops
ATATCCCAGAGAACAGACCAACTCTGTAAATAAGTGTTATTAACCCCAGGTTCATTTTGCACTGGAATTGTCCTTTAAACATTATCAAATATTTTATCTGGGTCCAAGCAACTAAATATTGTTAAAGTAACTTGAATAAATTAATTGTACCAATTTAATTGAGTTAATTGAACTTAAAACTAGTATGTTACACTCATATGCAGCATTTGTCTTAACTTATTTAAAATGTGTTATTTATCTGAATTAAGTTACTTAAGTGCATCTTTTTTATACAAATGTTACCACTAAAGCAAATTATTACATTACCTGTCAAAACAACTTACAATTAATTGATTATTAAAATGGGTCTTACATGTATGTGATGATATAAAGTAAACTTTATAACGAGTCAATGGAACAAACAGTAATTATATCACCAATAATTAAAATACTATTTTTAATGCATTTAATATTTTCTATAGATAATCTAACTACAATATTTCACTGCAGTTTGCTGCTGGGACACTATCAATCATCATATATGAGAAGCTGCATTAGTGTCAGACATAAAAGCACGTAAGACAGTATTCTTTATTTTCCACATCCAATAATTCCCCCCCCTCGGGGTGAGAAATAACATCATAGGTTGAGAGCTGATCATTTTCTGCACATCATCGCACCTCAATCAGGCGCTTACGGGCTTAAAGACTGTAATCATAATAAGATTAAATACACAACGGAGTGTACGGTCTGATTAGAGCATTTACAAACAAGGTTAGTTAGATAAGGTAGTTAACTTTGTGTGTTAAAAATAACTATTACTATATGAAATCCCCTCATTACAATTAGAAATCATTGGTTTTTTATCAGATATATTAAAGTATTTAAGAAAAGGTTTTATTTTATTATGAAATTGTGACAATATGAGTGACACCTCCGTAGGCGATAAAAATAATGACAGAAATCACCTTAAAATGGCAATCTCGGCCCTCTGAATTAACTGTCCATCAAACTTCAGCGTCTATAAAAACTTAATATTTCTGGTAGCGCTGTATGTTTCACACTTTAACAAAACAGTGAAGAGAGAGGAGGGAAAAATGTATGAATGAGGAAGAAAAATGATGGTGAGGAGGAGGAAATATTGGCAATTTCTGTCATTTAAATGTGAATGACAGCCGAGCGCCTCCACAGTCTGGAGAGAAAAAACCCAACAGATAGTGAATTCTGATTGGTTGTTTATAGGCCATTATAAGCTGGGACCAGTCGATGGTGTTTAAATTCCCACTGGTCCAACACTTATTGTAGGTCAATGCATGTAATTCAGAATCCTATAGAACATGAATATTAATGCCATTTAAGGGTATGTGTGCCTAACTCTAACATGGTTGCCAGAGGTGCTTCATATTCATCATTAAAATGATCATTTATAGGTGATACAGTTAGAAAAAGCTCTGATCATTGGCTGTACTATCCGTACTGCACTGCAAAATCAGCCCTTCTAGAAACAAATATTAACAAATATTCTTAAATATAATCACATTTTCTTGTATTGAGAAAGACATCTTGGCTAGAATTCTTTAAAAAAACAGCATAAAAATCAACCACTGAAAGACAGTAATGGGCCTTAAAACTAGAAGAGATGCCAAAAATGTAAGCAAGTTGTGCCTATTACAAGCAATGAGGACTACAAAAACCTACAGTAAAATACCATATTTCTGAATTACAGTAAAATACCATAGTTTATGTTGCATTGTGGGTAAATTTAGACGTTTTAACAGGGAAATAAACGCCTCAGGAGGAGGGATCCCTCTCTCAGCAAATAGACAGATTGTTGTCCGAATTTCTGATACTTGAACATTATGAAATATATGTGAAGGAAGTGGATCCAGGAGGACGTCGGAACAAGATCTGGACAAGGACGTGTGTGACCTCAGCCACTTTTATCCGAATGTTCTTCTCTGTCTTTAATATTTATTGAAGTAAAACCCACAGACTGTGTTTCAAAGCAATTTTACAAGAGGTTTAGAGGATTTCATTTTGCTGCCTGTCATCAGCTGCATCCCAAAATCAAAGAGCAAAGTGCTTGAATGACCGGAGACTGAGCCATTGTGTAAAAACTGTCTGTCCTCCTTCCTTCAATGCTCTTTCTTCTGCTGCAACTGGTTCTCATTCACACAAGGAGCTGCCAATTACATAACTGCTAAATGGGAACAACTTTCCTCCAGTTTCCTCCAGGCACTGATGATGGGTAATGTCAGGTAATACTTTCTGCGCAAATGGGCAAATGACACAGACGGATCCTGTAACGCCCCTGTAGAGATCCATCCACAGTGATGAGAGTGATGATATTCACATCGCATTACAAACAGGGCCCCGCCACCTGGAATAAAGTCGCAATGATGTCTGGAGATTTGCTTTCATATTAACTTCCACCCTCTGTGTGTGTGTGTGTGTGTGTGTGTGTGTGAGAGAGAGAGTCTATGATGTATAATGTTATCATTGGTATTTCTTCCTGCAGAGATAGTACATTATGATACAGTTTTCTACTTTAAGTGAGAGGTATTTACATTTTAGTGAGTGTGTGTCTGCATCAATATATTCATAATAATGTTTTTCTACACAGTAAATGCACTGATGGACCATTTTTTATGTGTGTGTGAGTAAATAAAATACCAATACACCAATATGATATTAATGTAATGATTTCAATCTGTATATGTGAACAGCGGCCTGTCAAATGTAAACAGAGGTAATGATTGTGACTCAGAACAAGCAGCAACACAGTGTAACATCACACGGTGTGCTAGTACAGTTAGCATATGCAGCAGTGAGAGAATTTCTGTGTTACAAGAGAAGTTGGCTCTAAGACGGTTGAGTTCACTATTCTGTGGAATCCCTAGTTCATACTGAAGGATAATGCAGCCTCGGCCCCGACATGTTACTTATATTAATCGCATTGTGGGGACAAAAAGCTGGTTCCCAACACTCTCTCAACAGTGAGAGCTAGCATTAGTGTTAGACATGTTGTGGTCTTGGTTCTTGCTGAATTAACACAATGTCCTCCTAATTGGCAAAAACAAAGTCTTTGTGTGGGCCAAACTCTACCATCAGACTCCGCAAACACAGTCAGACTTAACAAATACACCTATTGATCAGGTTATAATGGAATCTTTCTCCCTTTACATTCACACCTCCCTTCATCTCCATCTCCATTTCTCTCTCCATCTGTCCCTCCTCCTTTTGTTTCCCCCCTCAGAAATCTCCCCCAATGCAGCTCTTCACCTCCTCTCCCATCTGTAATGGTAATGCAATGTTCTCTCTTCAGCTCATCAGCGAGAGCAGCGCCCTCACTGGCGCTCGTTCCCTCCTTCCCTGAGTATTTAATTGCATTAGCATAAGCACAGCCGTATATATATGTGTGTGTGTGTGTGTGTGTGTGATTCATGGATTCTGACTAATTTGAGAACCGGGGGATTCTCTCACCATGTGTCTGTAGACGATGCTGCCTCTTCCCCTCCCTCGTTTGTTCTTTCTTCTCCCGAGTAGTGAGGCTTGGAGGACATAAATCAAGTGTTTTTTGGCAACGAGTGCCGGCCGTGTGTTCCAAGAATGAAGGAGTAAACTTTGAGGTGGAGAGGGGAGGAAGGCAGATGGAGGAGGATGAGGAGAGCGAGGTGGATGCTGTCAATGTGAAGACGAGGACCTGAATCTACCTCGAGGCGACACAGAGACATTTTCTCTTCCAAATTCTTCCTGTGATTTGGGAACTCACATTTAAAGAGGAACACATCAAAGTTTGACGTTCTGACAATTGGATAATAATTTAAAAATGAAAGAAAGTCCAGAGTTTTGTAGCTTCCAGGTTAACAGACTTTACATTGGGTTGTAAATGTTGTTCTTTAAAATTATTTCTGTAGGAAACAAATATAAAACAAATAAATCTGTACAAAGAAGACAATGGAGGTTGCTAAAGAGGTTAGAATAGCTGCTACTAGAATCAGAACTGGAGAGTATTTGTACATTGAAAGAAGAAAGACACTGAAGGCTTTTCTTTAACGGAAAAGATGCTTGTTTCTTCTCCCGACTGACTTCAGTAAGAGTTTGATACGTTATACGGTTCATTGATCTGACTGGTTGATGTTCGCCCGCGATAGACAGATGGTTCATCCAATCACCTGCCATGTACCTAAAGTGAAGGGCTCTTTACAATCATCATCCACACCAGATGTGGATTGGGGTAAAAGGTGCACGTTGTTCCCAAACCAGATTCTTTTAATCTGAAGATCCACTGTGATGTATAGTTCAGACGACTCAGCTCAGCTGTGGCTCGAGACTCTTATTTCTTGATCACGTTATTGAAAGCATAAGTGGCGACGAGATCGGGGCTGCATGCGTTCAGACTTCTGAAGGGATCCTGTTCTATGTGGACGAGCGTAAACACAAAGAGTTTGCCTCCAGCGCTTAATAAAGTATCACATGATTAATTGAGTTAGTTGACACAAAGTGGCTTCAAATGATTTACCAACCACTTAGCTGTAATGAGGAGAGATTTTTTTTAGAGTGCCCTTTTTAATCACACCTGCACACGTTGGTGTCTTTTGATTAGTTTTATTCTTATGTTAAGTTTATTTTATTCATCGCCTTGTTTTGTGCTCCGTCGTAGTTCAAACACGTAAATTAAAAACAGCTAAATGAATTTAGGCAAGCTGCCAAGCCTTGTGCCCCGAGCTGCAAGCTTCATTTACATCATAGTCTGTTCAGGTACAATAAGAAAGACACATAACTTCAAACCTTTATATCAATATGGCTAATATCGATTATTACAAAAACCTTGTTGGTCATAAACAAAACACGTGTATCTTAATAATCTTAATAAAAGTTTCGTACGATCTGGATCATATTTCTGTAGTTGTAGCCACCATTCCTATAGGAAACTGCTGTTTTTATCATCTACGTCAATTAAGGATTTATTTCCACCAAACAAAGAGTTGGTGATTGTTAGAAACACTAACAGAGACGGTTTCATTGAGTTTTATTCTGTTTCTGTCCACTCTGAATGAAGTTAAGATTATCTGAAGGTAAAAAGAGTGTTTTTGTCTCTGGAGTCTGGTGGAGAGTGTAGTGATATTACGGCTGTTTGTGGTTAAACTAAAGGTCTATCTCTGTAGGGATCCTTTCCATTGGCCAAATTGTGATGGATGACTGGGTCAGAGCATCTCCAAACCTTGTGGGGTGTTCCCGGTCTGCGAGGTCAGTACCTATCAAAAGTGGTCCGAGAAAGGAACAGAACCAGAGACAGGGTCAATGCCTAGGCTCATTGATGAAGGTGGGGAGTGAAGTCCAACAGACTACTGTAGCTCAAACTGCTGAAACAGTTAATGCTGGTTCTGATAGAAAGGGGTCAGAACACACAGTGCAGAGCAGTCTGTTGGTCTGGGACCAGTTAGGGAGCTCAGTGGTTATAATGTTATGGTTAATATTGGTGTAGTTCAACTGGAAAAACAACAACAAAGAGAGTTTTGGTGAGTTTTATTTAGTTCCTATCTCATTGTTCTGGTCTCAGATGTTGGTACTCTAGTGTGACATCCAGTGGTAAGTGAATTTCATACATATAACCTCTAAGGGCTCCTGCTTTCTTTGCAAATTATTCGGGGCTGGCGATTGAAATTGTTTTAAACACATTTTTAATTATTACTCCTCCATTAATAAAAGTGGTACTGCAGCCTACACCATGAAAGCTCGGACCTTTAAACAAAGAATCTATGGACCCTTCTGATACGTCTTGTTATGTTCTAAAAGAACAATCTACTGTAGTTTGCAAAATGGGAAGTGATGATTTATCTCCACATAGATTTGTCCAATTAACACAAATCTTTGGGCTACAGTTTCCCACACCTCACAGAGGTACTAGTTGGCACTTAAGTTGCAGAAACTTGAAATATGCTTATTTGAACTGGTTAGTTTCACCACCTCTGCAGGGCACTGACGGCCTAGGACCCTGGTAGCACCTGCTTGCGGGTGTAGTTATACTTGAATTCAGCGTACAGTAAAAATGTTGTTACATCGTGAAAACAAACTATACTGAAAATTGTGCCCTCGATCTGGTGTAAAGATGTTTTTGTTTGGCCTTCTTGAGTGTGTTCTGTTTACTATTAACAGCAGGACTGACCGTCCATGCTGCTGGTGCGAGTAGGCACTCCTTCTGTCTTTGGTCAGCCCACTTATGTTCTCATAGGCAACTCAGGTTTTATTTTATGGGTAAAAAGGTGAGTTCTTGCATTGTTACACAGTCCAAATTCACCATTGTAGGATCATTTCTGCGTGGTTTCCCCAAATGTGATCAATCAGTGGTTAGTTAGACCCCAGTAAGGGATTATTGCTCCTGTTTTGGCTGCAGATCTTTTCAGTTACAGCCAGTCTGTTCCCTCCAATGCGAGCTGCAGATGTGAAGTTGTTTCAACTCTTTAAGTGTAGTTTTGTTTATAGGAAATTTCTAAATCATTTCAACCCTCAGGCAATGCAAATAATCATCTGGCAGCAACCGACTGCACGCAGAGCTCTCTGACGGACTTTGACAACTAAAAGTTCAATTCAGTTCCAATTTAGCCTCCTTTATTAGCATGACTTCTGGCATGTGTTATGAAAGCAAATTTTAAAAAAAAAATCTAAATATATTAGCTATGTTTCAGCAATAAAGCCAAAAAACAGATTAAAACAAACATGTAACATAGCAGACCTATCTTTGTTCTTTACATAATGCATTAACCCTGCTGTTGTGTTCAGGTAACACAGCTGCAGCACCTTCACTCAATAATGGACTACATTTAAAACGTCTTCTTATCCATTCAGCATCAGTATAATTAAGATAAAGAAGTCAAAATTATGAGTTAAATAGTTAAAATTATGATTTGGTCAACACGAGCTAAAGGCGGTCATATGTCCACAGACTGACTGTCAATACAGGATCAATATCATCCATAAAGAGAGAGTGTTATGATGTGCTGTGGAGTGTGACCATGGGAAGGATCCTGTATGTGGACTCTTGTGGACTGGAGAGATCTAAATGTCTCATTATGCTCCCATTAGTATTCGTGCTGGATGAGGCTAATCAACATGGTGCACCTCCATCAAGTGTTATTCTATCGCCCTCTTGCTCTTTCTCCTCCCCACAATGCAATGCTACTACACGCTGGATTTGATACCGACCCGTGAAGTGTCCATCTTTATTAATCTGCAGTCGGTGCAGCGTGTTGTCGTGTGGAGTAATCCTCCTGCATGCAGCTCAGATAAGAGGACGGGCTTTCTGATTTGTATTCACGTTGACTGAGCTCAACAACATGACGTCCCTCCCTCCATCTCCTGTTTGTGCTGCTCTTTGTTCCCTCGCTGGCAAGGAAGGTTTGCTCCCCGGTTCTTTAAGCTCACTGTCACTTTCTGTATTGTTCTCTCCTCGTCAGGACTGTAATTTGAAACATAAACCCTCCTGAAAGTGTCTCTGAACCTGCTAAAAGTCTCACTTTGTACCTGGTTGTCTGTCAGAGGGAAGATGTATTACAGCGCGTTGTATCATGGTGACACCGTTCTGCTTTATGTGAACTGGTAATCTGAGCTCGTAAATACAATCTGTCTTCTTCTCTGGTTCAGGTTGTAGTAAGTTGATGGAGAGACAAACTACTTCATGCACCGGTGGGGGAAAGTACATTTACTTAAATATTGTCCAAATATAAATGTAAATGGACTATACCTGTGAAGTTTCCGTTCTAATCTTCCAACCACTTAAAGTGCTTTTACTCCACAGCCACATTCACACTCTGATGGCAATAGCTCATCACTAACGTAAAGTAATTCTGCATCCCATATGAGCCCTGTCATTATTCTCTGTGTGAGGACAACATGGGGACAACATGGACTGAAACACAGGTTGTAGGAGGGTTCGTCCAATGGTTCAATGTCAGTTTCCCACATGGATTTCAAGCAGGATTACACAGGGTGTTAGATTAATCCCTGGTCTATGCTTTGGACCATTGATCAGAATTAAATTCTTTGAACAATTTAAGAATATATTAAATACCTCCGTAGCTCAGACACACAGTATTTTTTAAGTTTTAAGGTAGTTAAATATTTACTGAAATAAATAAAGAAAGATTGAAATCGTTTCATATTTTACTTTTACATTAAAAACCATTTCCAGCATTAAACTCCCAAACTGGAGGCAAACTGGAGATAAACTGGAGTCAAACTGGAGCACACAGTTTGTGCCTTGTTTCATGAGTTTTGGAGGATGTTATGGCCTCCAAAAAAGTGATTCATTTGGGAATAAAAGCACTGCTCGGGCCCTAATGAGAAGTCAAACTGTTAACCACACACACACGCACACACATTGAACACAAAAAATGAGAATCAAGTTCTTACAAAGAAAAATAAAACTGCTTTTGTGTCTTCATCTCTGTGCAGGTCTGGGATTGTTTACTGCCGTGAAGCAGATGGGGAGGAAGATGTAAAGCCCTCATCGCTCTCACACACACACACACACACACACACACACACACACACTAACACAGATCTGCATCTCAACTGCATAATAAAACACAGAAGTGCACCTGCAAGTTTTAAGTGAGACTTTTTATGGCTGACTACAGCAGTATGAGTCCAAAATAATCCGATGTTTCTGTAATTTAATGTCAATAAACGGATCAAAATGATGCTAAAAATAATGACATCATGATGCTGATATGTAAAAAGTCTGACCAGACGACCAGCAAACAGCTATTATATATTTGTGTCTGGAAGTGTTTTAACAAGATTCATATGCTTAATAACTTTTTAAAGAACTTCACCCAAACAATGTCAGATGGCACAACCAAATATTTGTAAATATCTATATATATTTCCTTGATTTTAAGTTACCGCTCTTTCTTTTAGAGAGATTTGTTGTTTCTCTTGCAGCTGGATCATATTTAGTTTTTTTTACTCTGAGCATGTTGGGGGTGTGCTGTGGTCAGGTAATTTGCCAGCGTATCATGTGTGGAACACGACATGAAAATTTTAGAGAAATTAGATTACCCAGTCAATTAAAAAACATGTTCCAAAAACCCATTTATTTCAGCGACTCTGACAGCCTGGTGAATATGGAACCAAATCAATCGATTGCTGCAGAGACACATTTGTTGGCTGCAGTCGAAACATGTTCTTCAACATGTTTTGTTCTTTCAACGTTGGTTGGTACAAAAGTTTTTTTAAAGAACTCAAAGTAGGCATCGCAGAAGTTTGAACCAACTAAACAACGGTGCCAACCATCATTACAATAAAACAAACAAAACCAACTACTTTCGGGCTCTAGGATGACCGGAGGAGCCAAAAAAACCTTTGAGGACTGTGGAAACTGGACATCCCAGCACCAACTGTTATAAGATCAAGATTGACACGTTTCAAGACAACACCTACACATTGTCTTTGCTCGTCCCTGGGTGGGCTTGGACCACCAACCTCTCGGTTAACAACAGAGACGTGCTTGTTCAGTCAAAACATGTTCTTCAACATGTGTTTTGTTCTTTCAACGTTGGTTGGTACAAAAGTTCTTTTAAAGAACTCAAAGCAGGCAACGCTGAGATGCGAACCCAGGATCTCCTGTTTACTAAACAGACACTTCAACCAACTAAGCTACAGCGCCAGCTAATGCTACCACAAAGTGACAACAACCAAACTGACTCACTTTCAGGATCTAGGATGGCATGGGGAGCCAAAAAACAACCACCTTTGTACGTACTATCACAAATAGCATAACTAACTTTTAATAGTTTAATTCAGAATCCATTGACCGAATTTGACGTCGGCCTGATAAATTCCTTCGGAGGAGTTTGTTCAAAGACAACGCACAAAATTGCAGAAAATAACCACTAAATTTAAAATGGCTGACATCCTGTTGGGTTTGGTGTTTGTGTACATAATAACATTTTCCTAGTTTTACATTAGTTGTATCACATGGAAAATGTCCTCTGGTTGATGAAATATCCCATAAAACATGTTCACTTCAAAATAAAAGTAATGTATATCTTTTTACTTTTAAGTTGAAATATGATTTTTAATACTTTTCTTAGTGTGTTAACTTGTACAGACAGACCTGACATTTTGCGGGTTATAATGTAACATAAATATTTATTATTTTAATTAACTTAAACTGTATTCAAACTAAATTGGTTTTATATAATAAAATGATTTGTGTCAAGAATGTAATAAATTATTTTAAAAGGAAATAATAGACTCAGACACAAAAATATAAAAATATTTCAAACTAATCTGAATACTGTGTCAGTGTTTCTTACAGTGCTTTGATTATATCATATCTGAACGAATAATTAGTGTGAAAATTAAAAGACAAACATGAAGAGACACAGTGACAAAGACTGAGCTCAGATACAGATAATAATATCAATGTTATAGATCAGCAGATGATGTTGATGAAGAGCAGATTTGGTGTGATTGTAGAGTTGTAAAGATACAGAGAGACAGACAGAGACAGAGACAGACAGACAGAAAGACCTGGGGGTGTTTCTGTTGACACACTCAGTGACCACAGTGACGGAGAAGCAGATTGAATCCCCCCTCCCCTGCAGTCCCTCCAACCCGCTGGTCAGCCGTTAAAGCAGCCGAGACAGAAAATATCTGGAAATTGATTCACATTTAGTGAAAACAGAACGGAGCTGCTTATCGTTTCCTTTCTCTCAGGGCGGCACGGATGGCGAGTTTAACCGAGGGAGTGCAGGACGAGAGTCGAATGCAGGATTTTTGTGAGCAGTTTGTGTAACGGGAGAGGGGGGCCAAGAGCGGAAGCAGATCCCCTCTCTCTCTCCCCGCCCCAGTCCCCCCGTACTGCTCTTTTATCCCTTTATTTCATTTTCACAACAGGACCTGCGAGTGGCGTCTGCGTCAGCAACACGCCGCTCAGCTGACCTCAGACTGAGACTCAAACCTGAACCACCGACCGAACACACACAACACATCAATCTAAAAAAGGAAGTAACAGAGAAATACTTAAAACATCCATCTTGTGCCCCAACTAGTACAAATGCAAAATGAAACAAACCAAATCAGACTAATAATATGATATCCAGTTTTATACAGTTAATAGTGAGAATTAACATCAGTTTAAACTCAGTGAACAAACTGTCCATCAATCAGCACATTAATGGTTAAATGATTTTATGTTTCTAACCATTATAATAAACATACAGATATTACAGGAACTACAAGGACTGCCTTGTTCAACCCACCCCCTGCTGTGTGACGGGGGGCTGAGGGGGTAAAAGTTTACAACCAGAGAGAAGCATGTAAACTGTGTGACTGACAGCGTTTAAGCCCCGACGGCTCAGACCGAGCAGATAAGTGAAGATCACAGTCTGACAGCAGGAGCCAGGACCGCCTCTGACTCTGGCTGCTGAGCGAGGCCACAGATTCCTCTCACACCGACAAATCCACAACTCTACCTCCAAACTCTTTGTCTAAAAATCTCTCCGCATTGATTCTAACAGCGTGAAAGTTGGCCGAAGCTGAGAGAAACCTCACAGCTGACGGCGGTTTCTGTCTGACGGTCGATGTGACGATGTGTTTACTCTCCAGCTGAGTTCATGAGTTCATTCCCCGCGTTCACCGCACTCCGCTGTCAACCAATGAGAGACACATATACAACAGTAACAGCGTCACATTTACAGTTTGATCACGCGGCTGATGGTGTCTGCGTGCAGGTGGAGGCAGCAACCCGTCGAACAGCAACCAGAAACTGTATTTGGACAGTTTACCAATATTATATATTTAGTCAATGTTTTTGTTGTCAAAACTTACAGAATTATACACGATATCTGTCAAACAAATACTGTTTTTATTGTTAATTGTCACAAATCTTGCATAATTTTAGAAATATATTAACAGCATTAAACTTGAATTTGAGTTTAATCTATTAAATAAACTGTAAATTTAGTTTAATTGTTTTTACATGTTTGAATGTGTTTAATTAAAAAAGCCAAAAAGTTAAAGGAAAATGAGTGCATTATTGTTGCTCCTCAGCTGCTGGAATATTGTTGTTTTTTTAGACTCCTGATTTAAAGGAAAACTAACTAAAGTTATAGGACGTCACTGAATATATATATATATATATATATATATATATATATATATATATAATATAAAACATAAAATAAATGAACAATATTTACTAGTATTGCTGATTACTGAACTAAATCCAGTTGTATTTCATCCTGTTGGACCTCATATTGCACTGAATCATATGGGAGGATGAAATGTATCTGAATATATTACACTCACATTAAACAACAGGGACACACACACACACGGAGATATAATATATAAATAATATATAAATATATATCTAAAATATATTCTCACAGCCAAGTGAGTCAAAGGGAGTCATTTCACCTCGTCGAGTGGATGAAGGCCAAAGAGCTGCTGGTTCCTTATCGTATCGTCTGAGTGTAGGTGGCTCAAAGATCCAATGTTCTGTGTAATTTACTTATGAGATCACCATGGCAACAGCCGTTCACTGAGCTCACAACCTGATAGATCTATAAGTTTTTATCTGAGCAGTCAATCAGAACCATAGTACTGAACACGTACTGTTGTCCCTGTAATCTAAATATACAAAGTGAACATATTCATTATTTTATGCTCACGTACACCGAAAGTTAAAAAGGTTATTATTATTGACCTCTGACCTCTGGATCTCTGGGCACCCACAAGCCTTTTCACATGTGGTATAAATTAATGATTATTAGAGGTTAAAAAAAAATCCTCGGTTCAGTTGTGAATCTGTAACAGACAGACAATAAATGAGACAGTATGTCATTAAGTTTAACCTAGCTGCTGTAGAAACAGAAGAGAACCCGCTCCCTCTGTAGATAAAATCTTTTACAAAATTACCAACTTCACTGCAGCTTCTCTAAAAGCATTGCCATGCATTTTGCAATGTTTATAGGGTTTTTTTTGTTAAAAATTGTGAAACTAGTTGTGATTTTATTTGTAAAATTCATTAAAGATCAAAGGCAACTTGTTCATGTGAGAATAAAATGTGAGGTTTATGTTCTACATCTTCTCTACAACCTGTAAAATGAGGAAGAGGAGGCGTTTGGAGGAATTGGTTATAAATAAACTAAATATCTGTTAGAAAAACTACATTTTCATTAAATAATCAGTAATGTTATGATTATTAAGTTAGAGATGTTTCACATCATTTTACATTAGATATGTAAATTCACAGGATATTAATTTTATTAATATTCCCAATTTAAAACATACAGAATAAGTCTGTAAAATAAACAGGAAAAACCTATAAACTTACTGATGTTTTTGTCCTTGTGACCCCCTGTGAAGCTCTGGTGCCCCCCCCTACTGGAAACCACCACTTTAAGCCCACGACAGAGCCAGAGGGAGTCACTGGAGATGACAGAGGAGAGAGCATCAGAGCTTCAGCAAAGATTAAAGCTCATTATCGGCCGACAGCAGCTGAAAACAACAAAAACAGCGATTTGAAACGAGTGGGTCATTCAGAACCGAACTGTGGCGCTCGCTGTAAAGTGATTGTAACAGCCCGAGCACCTACGCAGGTGATTCTGCTGAGAGGCTGATTGTTGTGTGAAGAGGCTGATTAGACGGCGCGGGGGCGTACGCACAATGTTTGATTGACGTCTACCTGACTCCCCCGTTGGCGTGGTCACACCCTCTGCGGGCCGGCTGACGCAGTCTTTAGTTTACAGCGAGAACGGCTCCTCTGTGCGGCTCCTACCTGAGTGAGAGGAGGCCCAATCAAACTGAAATCACCTGTGTGGGTGTCCGGCATGTCTGAATGAGCTCATTAGCTGCTCTGCTGGAACAATGCAGCCCGGTCCTGTTTGATTGTCATTAGTTTTTAGCTCGCGTCACGCTGCGGTCGGAGCGCCGGTAGTCTGCTGCTCCGCTCTGATTGCTGCTGATGTGACTGTTTGCAACAAGATGGTTTACTCCCAGTAAACTGATGACTAATGATCAGGATTTATTCAATGCACTTAAAGTGTCAGTAGAATATTTTATTTAGTGCTGCACAGATCATGTGATGATAGTCTGTGAGGATGTACTCGGTGCTTTGAGATAAATGCTAACAATCTTATAGTTAAAGTCTCCATGAAACAGGAAGCAGAGCGCTGTTTGCTTCCTCATATTTACTGTGAAAAGGGAATCCAGTACTGAGGTGGTTTTCTTGCCGGGTTTAGCTCCTGGCGTCCCGGGCTGAGTCAGTTAGGTCAGCTGCGCATCTGACCGAGCTAACGACAGTTAGCGGTTCGCTACTTATCAATCTATCCATCAGAAACTCTGTAAATGACCTCAGTACCGTAACGTTATTTCCTGTCGGCCTCGGAGGCTGTGTTCGATCCCGGTCCGGTAGGTGAACCCAGTTCAGTCACCTGCTAACGGCAGTTGATTAGCAGTTAGCTGTCCATATCATTTTCTGCTTTATTAGACAGTGACAGCTGGAGAGAGACCCAGCAGGGCGCCCCCTAGAGGAAAGGATTTGTTTTTAAAACTAACTCTATATGTAGGCCCCTCAGTGTGTGTCAGATCTTGCAGCCCGGTTTGGTCGGGTTCAGGGGTGGCGTGGTGGCCTGGTGGTATATCTGACCTTGTCCTGCACTACAGCGCCTTGATGCTCGGTGGAGGCAGACGGTGTGCACCGGTTCCCAAGTGTTCCTGTTCCCTCGGTTCTGGGTGGCCCTGCTTATAACCTCCTCCACCTGCCGCTGCTGATCTCCAGCACATGAGCTCCTGACCTCAGGGGTGGAGGCACCGGGGGTCAGAGGTCAGGATCCACCGAGAGGGTCACTGCTCAGCCGTTACAGTTAAAGCTCTCGTTCGGCTTTAAACAACTGTGTTCATTTAAAGTCGTTTTTTATCTTTTACCTGCAGCAGGAAAACAGATCTTATTCTCGCTGCCATTAATATTAATATTATATATACACTATATATTAATATATATAATAATCAATCAGAACCTTTCATACAGTTCAAAGTTCTGCACAGACAAAAATAATAAATAATTCATTTTACAGGTGTAACAATGGTATTTAATAAAAGTTAACTAAAACTAAATCAAATAAATGAAAAAAGCAGGCAGAAATAAGAAACAAATAAAAACAATAAGAAGGATATGTGGTAGCTGCAATACAAAACTCCCATAGGGAAACTGGCAGCGAGCTGGATTGTAAATTGTATGTGTTAATCCTTTTGAGGGCTTTAAATTTTAGCCTGAATGTATTTAAGTTAAATCTTTTTGTATACATTATTGATTTATATTAATGTGTGTGTTTAGCCTAAGGCTAATTTCAACTGTATTTTTGTTGCTTTTAAAATGAGATTTTGAATTTAAATATTCCTTGTGACCTTTTATAGGTCAGGTTAATGCATCAGAGGGTCCGCAGACAACTGGAAACTGAATGGATTAGGTTTGGTATTTGTTTATTTTGGTTATTATTTTATAATTATTGATTGAATTTAAATGAGCAGCTCATCCACAGTGCTGCTCTCCATAAGATCAGACATATTGTTACTCTGACTTCATTTCACAACCTTTCACCCTCAGTCTCACCCCAACCACAGGACACCTCGCAGGGTCAGCTCTGGTATGTGAATCAGGTGAATCAGTTATTAGTCAGCTGGGATCTGAGCGACACAGCAGCTAACGAGCCAATCACAGCGGCGGATCGGCATTCCTCCTGTCCAAGTGCCTGAGAAGACAACTAATGGGTTGTTTTGTGCGAGCGAGGTTGGCTGTGACAGAGTGGTGGGAGGCGGCTTTAGATCACAGCCGCTGATCCTCCAGCTTTCTCTTTCTGTGTCGTTATACGAATTTTTATTATTTACTTATAATTTATAAAAACAATCAGTATGTAAATAAAGAAATGGAACATGAAAACTTGGTTTTTGGTTGGTTGTAATTTGGGTGTTTTTTTAAATTGAGTCATTCAATAAAGTTGCAGATCAACCAAAACCAGAGTTATTAAGATCATTATGAATTCAATTACTCAACTCATTAACTATTCACCTGGACAGGTTGTGATGTTTTATGTGATATCACCAGATCATAAATGCAGACTGTGTGAACATCTTTGGTTCTGGAGATTTAAAGCAAAATGTATAATCCAGTTGTGGTGGTAAATAAAATGGCCGTCATCTTCAGCCTTTTACTGTGAGACAGGTGTGCTTGTCTCTCTGTCTCTCTGTCTCTCTCTCTGCTCACCTGTATAACCTACAATCAAGCTCACCTGCCTCCAATGGGGACTTGAGCTCAGCACAGTGAGAGGTCTGAGCTGACCTCCGCGGTCCGAACCAGAGCACAATATCTCTTTCGAAATAAAATCCTTGTCAGCTTTCAGCGTCTGACTATTAGTTTTTATATTAAATCAGTTTTGAGGAACTTTTCCTCGTGTCTGATCTCACTGTTAACGGGTTCAACGGGGTCTTTTCTCTTCCTGGTGAGATAAGAACAATCAGTCCTAACAGGTGTGTTCAAATCTTTGTCATATGGCAGACAGCTAACCGCTCTGATGACAACAATCATCAACAATCAGTCTCTGTTGGTTTCACTAATTCAAAGGAAATTCTCTTGAATGCTTGTTTGTTTCGATGTGAGGGACAAATGTTTGCCGTTCAGAGGAAACACCTGATGAAACTGTCTCCGTTTTCACACTTGTTCCTCTCGAGTTTGTGTTTTCTATTTTGTCTGCGGCGGCCCTGAAGCACAAAACACGCCAACATTCAGTTCCACGAAACATGACGCTGTTTAAGGAAACTCGACTTTTCATAAACAGCGTTTGTTACAGGCCTCGAGCACGAGCATCATAAAATCTATCTCTGTATATAACAGGATATCTACAGAGGGCTGAACACCTCCCCAACCGTTAAATATGGCGGGTGGGGGTCTATCGCGTTTCACATGTGATACCTGTCTTGGTTCTATATTTGGATACTATTCTCTTTATAATGCAGCTGGTTTCCCCTCAGAGATCTGCAGAATCAGTGGCGCCACAAGATGATGTTCAACCTGTATTTAAACTGTAAACAGTGAACACGATACACAGATGAAGAGACGAGCCCCCAGTTTGTTATGACCTGCCTCTTTGACCACAACAAATAGGAAACACTAAAACTTAACTAAACTTAGACTTAGACAGACTTTGTCATTTGGATGTGCATTAGATTGAAATTACGTTGCAATGGCACATAGCACAGCACGAATAAAGGGGAGGCAGTATCTACAAAATAACTATGCAAATATAAAAAAGAAGAGAGAAAAAACCTTTTGTATAAAAGACCAGTAAGATAATATATATTACACAGTGTGGTAAATTGCAGGTTGTGCAGCATGTGAGACAAACTGGATCGTAACCAGCAAACTCAAATGTCGAGATACGACCTACACTGTGACCTACATCTACATCAGAATGATGTCGGCCCAACACTAAACTGTGTTGACTTTGGTATTTCATTAGTAATTAAATCCTACGGTTTGGGTGTCGTTAGCATAATGCGGCAGCGGTGCAGCAGTGTTACTGTCAGTGTCACTTCCCCTCACAGTCCTGACTCTCAGCCAGCATCATTTCAGCTTGTTTTGGCAGTTTGTGGCGGCTCGACTGCCAATAATGACTCAACTCTGGCAGTTTCTTTATTTACCTGTGGCTGCCCATCAGCAGCACTCAGAGGCAAAATCTCTGACACATCACAGACGTTGAGTTTCTGTTCCCCAACAGACTGCTGCATGTATTCCACTGTGAACGCTCTCATTGTGATCAAACCATGAATTATATTAAGAGCTATAAAGAGCTGCTTTAACAGTCAATGAGCTTCATTCAACAACACATTGTTCTTTTTTTCCGACTACCATTTATAAAAGGGTCGTTTTTTTCATTTTCATTTTTTAATTTTCAAAACAAAAATCTGTTGGCCACAAAAACAGCAGCTTAAACTGTATATTATTATTTTATGGAAAATGTCTGACAATGTCCTTGTTAATCTGTTACTGCAAACACATTATTTCCTTTATCTCTGCAAAAAACATTGCATTTCATTTGTTAGATTTTATTCACTATGAGTGATTTAAGAGAGTTTGTGACATTCACCACTTTCATTACAGCAGACGTGTCATACGAGTCGAGTCTTTTATAATCCTGTAATGAATCAGGAATCAGGTTTATAGTAGTCAAGTAGGTCTTTACATACAACAGCAGCTGATCTCTGCAAACAAAGCTCTCTGTGTGTCTGTGGGAAGGCGATGTAACGCCAGCGTCTGCAGAGCGAGGGCGGCGTACAAACAGCGGGAAGCTAACAGACCGTGAGGAGAGATTCAATGAATTTGACAGAAAGTGTGCCGGAGTACAATCACTAACCTTTAATGCAAAATTAATCTTCTGTTCTTATTGACGGGGTTCGCTGGCAGGTTTTCAGATCGTATCATGGCAGATTTTACAGTTGGGTGATGCAGCTGTCAGCACCTGATAGAGGT
>JAGRRF010009292.1:30297196-30308820 GCA_019097615.1 Morone chrysops
GTGCCCTGAGATAACTTCTGTTATGAATTGGCGCTATATAAATAAAACTGAATTGAATTGAACATAAGACATAAGTTAATATAATGAATCACGTTGGCTTGGGAAGTAATTTGGCAAGCTAACATGAGCCAACTCAGTTTTCACTGGCGTTAACATTAGTGAACAAGCTAAGGTTAGCTGCAACCTAGTTGGCTATCGTTAACATCCCCAGCTAACAAGATCCATGATACTAACTTCTGTATTCTGAGAAACGGTGTTGATTTTAAAAACAACAACAACATTACAGAACATTAAAGATATAATGAGGAATGATAAATATGCTTATAGTTTATTTTACAGGATTCAGCTAAAGTTAACGTCACTAGCTAGCAATAGCAGTCTTTTGTCTTTCTGCCACCAACAAAAATAAATGAAATACAAATACAAAAAAATATTAAATGTTGCTCTTGTATTTGATATTTTCTTAATTTTTCAGCATAGATTAGCCTAGCATATAGCATATCTAAGATATCTGTGTACAAAAGCCTGTTCACTGTGTATGACGCTGTGTAATAGTATTGACTCTGACATCCTCTCCTCCTCCTCAGTGTGGTGAACTCCTCCTGGGACAGAAAGACGTTCCTTTACATGTTTTATATCCCTTCACCGTCCTCGGAGAGAAATCATTTTCTGCCGCGCAGCATTACCTAAAGCGTAATAGCACTGCTGATGAAGAGTGCTCGGCATGTACATACAACACAATTACAGCCCACAGCTCGCTGCGATAATAGTGGATTGAAATTGACTTGTCTTCTGTTCTAATCTATTTTTCTGTGTGTGTGTGTGTGTGTGTCCTGGCGTGGTAAGTGTACTCATCTAACAGATTGCCTGCATCCTCTCCACCATACAGTAATCTACCTGAACCAGATCAGACATCAGGTAGCGTGCATTGTACTGAGACAGAAGTGTAATTGTATTGTTTAATGAGCCTTGGCACTTTCTCTCTCTGTGTTCAAAAGCAAAGCCCTAAAATTAGCTCTACATTTAGCGAGCTCTAACAGGAAGTAAAGTAACCCACTGAGGCCACTGAACCACAGCCACATTTTTTTACCACAAACACAGAACTTGTTTTCAGTATGAGTGGGTGGGAGGATGCTGCCCTGGATACATGCAGGCTCATTTTAATGTGTATAATAAACAACAGACAGATGTTCTGATCTGAAACTTCTGCCTAATATTACAGCAGAATAAACAATAGGATCCATTTGATTGAGGACATTTAAAACCGGCAACAAGCTCACAAGCGGCACGAGCTAACTAGCTAACGCCACCTTCTTTTTTCTTTCTTTCATCAGGAAACTCCATAAATGACCCCCTAACAGAAGTTATCTCAGGACACTTTTCAAATAGAGCAGGTCTAGACCGAACTCCTTATAACCATCCAACAGTACAGTAGCAGTTGGCGTAGTTGAGGCAGAGCAGCCGGAGGACGTCAGAGGGAAAACCAGACAAGACGGACATTATTCTCTCCATAAAATATGATCCAGTTTCACCCAAATCACTGATAAAGTTGTGTTTTGGTAGCTAGCCATCCTAATGAATCTTCGCACTGTGTTGTTAATATTATTAGTTGAAATCAGTTAGTTTAAGCACACGTCACATTTTGTTTTACAATGATTGGATTTTAATATAAAAATACAAAGAACTTTGGTTGTTAAAAAGAGAAACAATATAACTGGGTTAAAATTAAAAATAACATTTTTAATTTCACCTGGACTTTAATAAATAGTGTATAAGTGTGTAATCCTGCACATTAGACATTGATGTTCCCCTCCTGTTGTAATGAGATCTGCACCCTTAATTACACCTTTACCTGTTTTCATTTATTCATTTTTCCGATTGCAAGAAACTCTTATTCTGACTTAAAGAAGCGGAGCACAGGAACCGACAACATGTAATTATAACCACTCAGGAAAGGTTGTAATGGACGTTTATTCACACAACATCTTCCACAAAACAATGAGCCGACCTTCACCTCGCAGAGCAACACTGACAACAGACGCACCTGTTTGTGCCGCTGTAATATCAGTCATTATGGGTCAGCTCCTCACCAGGGACGGAGGGGAAGAAGTGGACAATAATAACAGATAATAGTAGAGTATAGGCAGAAAGACAAGAAAGAAAGTGGAGGAGGTTGTTTAAGAATGGAGAGAAACAATAATGAGAACAGTTAAATAGAAGATGAGACAGTGAGAAGTGTGTGTGTCTGGTTGGGAGGGGTGCCGCCTTGGCGTGCAATTAATACCAATATCCCCGCTTCCGTCAGACCGTTAAGCGGATCAACCCACACAATTTAGCGCAGAGATGAGGCGAAGAGCGTTCATTTGTGTGAAATAAACGACCTGGCTCGTGACCACAGCTGCCATGTGTGAATGTGCCACCAAAGAGGAGATTTCCCCTCTTAAAGCCACAAATAACAGTAATGAGTTCTGCATTCGTTGTTATGGCTGAGAATACACGACTGCAGGTCAGCGTCATCCTTATTGTTTACAACGACTGGGAGGAAATGTTTATGTGGTTCGCACCAACAAAAAAAAAGCTGGAAAACAGCTAAAGCGTTCCCGATAAGCGCAACATTTGATTCATCTGACAGCAGGGCCTCGCAGCGGTGCTGTCATTATGTAATAAATGCAAATGAAAGCAATCAAAAGCTTATGAGCTTATGTAAGGTCAGATTGAAGTGGGCAGACACTGAGGGTGTAATTTTCTGCTGGTGACTGTGTTTTTAAATGATTTGTCAGATGTTTTCCCTTCATCATTTTAATTTCACATAAAGCTGCAAAAACGTATCATCATGAATCGACGTCGGCCATATGAAGTCTCATTTCCTTTAATTTAGCCGCCACCTTGTTTGTCCAATTCAAGTGTTTTCACCCGCAGGAAGTGATGAATTCTCCTGAAATACAACCTGACTGTTAACTTTATGCAGCTGCGGTGAAGGTTTTTATTACAAATGCAGACACAGTATGGAAGACGCAGGTATTTTGCACGTTTTATAATTCGTAATTTTGTGGCCCAAAACTTTCCACTAATGCAAATTGCACAATTTTGATTCTCTTTATGGTTTAGATTTGTTTCCGACTTTGATCAGAAACATATGGAAGCATATTGTGTTTATTTAAAAGAAAATAAATTAGAATTCTGAGATATTTTTCATAATAAAAACATTATGCTTTGTCATTCCAACCAGGGATGAAGAAGTGAGAGTACTTATGTGGACAAAAATGAGATGTGCTGTTCCTCAGTATGGTGAGAAATTAAACCATCAGGGTAAAGTTAAAGTAGATCTGGTAGATGAGGATACAGAGTGACTGCTGTAGATGTTGTGTATAATTTACACTTGTGTGTCATTGTATTTTTATCAGTGTTTTTTATGACAATATTTGACGATAAGGACGATAAGTTTTCAGGCACTGAGATTTGGAGCTGTTTGTTTTTATGTAAGAACGTTTTTACCCAAACCCAGAAACATTTTACATTCTGTAGTAAATACAGGAATCTAACTCAGAGCTCTAAGAGGGTGAGCTCTCTGCTCTAGCTAGTCTTTGGTTGATGATAGCTGGAAGCCCAATAATTCCTCAGCAGAGGGGACCATATGCTGCATCCTCGGCGTGCGGAGGAAGAAGTTAGCGCTGCTGGCGGTGAAGTTTTTGTTTTCCCCGCTAGCCGTTTTGCAGCCAGCTGGGTCAGTATTTATGGTTCAAGCTAGAAGTGCTGCTGCTTTAATTAGGCAGGCACTGCAGCTGGTCTGTTACCAGTGTGTGTTTCATGACACTACCCCTCGCAGTTTCTCAATTTCTAGATCAATTCAGCATCGTCTGGATTTTATAAATAACCACCTGCTGTACATTACTGCTCACACCGATCTTGTTCATTCACTCAGCCAGGCTCATACAGCTGCATACGTCCTGTGTGGCAAAGCTGATCAAAGAAACAAACTTATTTTTTTATGTTTTGTGCCCTGACATGATAACCTGTCACAGAAGCTTATTTCTTTTCTACGTGCCTCCTGGAAATATTTAACAACACTGTTGCAGTCATAAAGGGCCTCTGAAGCTCGCCCAGTCCCATAAAAGCTTATCATCTGGTGTGAGATAGCAACAGCATGATGAAATGTTTGGTTTATAATGTCAGATCTATATTTATAAAAGGTTTCGGGGGCAGCGGGAGCACATTGACTAGCACAGTTTCTCTCAAAGCTAGCATCAAAATCACACATTAATCACACTCATACATACATCCATGACTCAGGAATCTTTGGGTCACCAAAACAGAATGAGCCTATAAATGAAAATCTATAACTATTTACATTGGATGTGTCAAGAGATGATGAACGGTACATACAACCCAAGTATTTTGTTTGTGGTGCTAAACCAAAGACCAAATATTATATTCCATTTCTGACAATAGATCCTCAATGTGACAGACTGGACTTTTAACGTTATATAATCTTACATAATAACCCTCTGGCAGTGGTAGGAAAGTTGTTTGTGTAACCTGTTTTCTAATGTGTGTTTCATAATCACACCTGCTGGATCACGAGTATGCTATTGTAACCTTTTTATTAAATACTAACTGAGTCATGGATTACAGGATATTTACGTTTCCACAGTTTATGCTTTGGCTTTGCGCCGCCTTTGTCTTTCTGCAAAATGTGGTGTATTTTTGGAGGAGGAGGAAGATTAGGAAGAGTAATTTCTACGCAATCCTGACATGAGCAGTTACATAGAGAGAAACAAAAAGGTAATTTTAATGTTTTCTTTTAAAGGAACAGTCATAAATGTCACTGTCTTACTTAGAGATGAGAAGCTCAACGCAGATATAAGTCCAGGACATGTTGAGTCGTGACTGCAAACACAATCCGCTCAGTGGAAATTACATGTTTTTTTCCATTTGTTGGCTTTCTGATTCTACCAGGAAGTAAAACACTTCCAGTGCTGTCACTCATTACTCAATCAATGCCCTACATTTGATGCCAACTGGTGAAGCAAAGCCATGTTTGGAAACTTGTTTCTGTAAGACCGGCCACATCATAAAGCCTGAAAGCCAATTACTTAATGACAAACTGGGTCATGACTCGCAGAGTATTTTTATGGTTTGGCTTCCTGACAACAAACTCAAGCCAACAGTCACGGACACTCAGAGCAGCTTGAGATGCTCGATATTGGCTTTTCTGCCGATATCCGATATTCCGATATTGTCCAACTCTCAATTTCCAATACTGATATCACCCGATACCGATATCACCTGATACTGATATATGCAGGCTTTTAACACCAAAACTGTTAGGTAACAACATACCATATCTCCTATTGTGGAATTAACACATTATGCCTCATTTTATTGTGATGCCCCACTGGATGCATACATAAATGCAACATGGCTTTCCAAATGTAAACACTGTCTGTGCAAAATAAGAGAACAACTTCAACTTTCATTGTATTAATACTGAAAAGAGCGCTAATGCTAACCACTAGCTAGGCGCTAATCACTAGCTAAGCGCTAGCTCTGGTTGATGTTTTTGTGTTAATATTAAAATCATTCAGCTTTAAAGTGTTTGCTTGTTAGCCACGGTTAGCAACCAACCACTCTAGTGTGTAGTTGTTGTTGTTATACGTCATCTAGCGCGCGCCGGTAAACTTCCCATGCTGCGTTCATGCAGGCTCAGAAATGCTGAAGCCTACAGAACAAACATCGGTTATAAAGACCCGATACCGATAATTCCCGATATTACATTTTTTAGTGAATATCGGCCAATAATATCAGAGGGCCGATATTATCGGACATCCCTAATTATTTCAGCATCATATTGATACGTTATTGGCATTAAATCACAGAAATAATCTGTTTATTTTAGGCTGATACTGCTGCAGTGGGACAGATTAAAGGGTGAATTTTCTCCCCGCAAGTAAACCTCACGATTTACGTGAATTCAATTTTCACATACCGTTTGGTGTCAAAACAACATTTGGCTTCAAAAGATTGAAGTTACTTAATGTATCATAAACTTTAGTCTGCTCATTTTCTGCAATAATCTAAACTCCAATGGAAGAATGATTGTCGAAGAAACAGTTATTCAGTTTATCCAACTGTATATTCACCTTTTAAAAATGTGTTTTATTAATTTTATTAAATGTCTGTAAAAATGAATAGAAGAAAGAAGAAAATTAAGTGTATTTTAACTGTAAATGAACACATTGTGCATTGTTCTACTGTTTGGTGTTTCCACCGTTGTCCATTAGACACACAAGTCTGAAAAATGAGCGAAGATCAATATCCATTTCATTTCTGTGCTTGTTGAGAAATCAGTGGGAAAAACACTTTAATGATGGTTGTTAATTTGAGAAATTTTCTCAGTGATTCCTCCAGCGTCTTTTTATCGGAGCAGTGTGTGATCTGACATTTGAAGCGTGGCCACTTCACAAGAACACGTCAGTGGCCTAATTACTGATGTCAGGTCTTCATATTACCATCAGCTTGATCAAGTGAGAACCCAGAGTGCAGTCTATTATCGAAACTATGTCAATTGCTTAATTACCGGGACATGCATTATCAAGTATTTACCTTTCGTCTTATTACATGTTGGCTTTCTGCCACCTCAGCCTTTCTGCAAAAACAGCATCCAGCAGTAGAGACAGACCGAATATCAGCATTTTTCATATGTATTATTTTAAATAAAAGATTTGCTCCTTTGCCGCAGCATTTATTTCAATTAGATAATTAAAGTACTCAATTGTTAATTAAAGTTGCAGCACCAGAGTAAAAAAATACTTTGTAAAAGGACCTGTATTCAAAATCTTACAAAAGTATTTGCGTCAAAATGTACTTAAAGATCAAAATGACTAATTTCATAATAATGTAAATCATATTATTGGATTATAATTATTGATGCTTTAGTGTGTTCATGTGTTTAATGGTGTAGCTTGTAAATGTGGTGATTACTTTATTCTGCTATGTAGATTAATCTGTAATATTACATCATAATTTATTAGCTGCAATTCTTTTTAGAAAAGTAAAACAAAAGCAGTATTATAATAAAATACTTAAGTTCTGTAGAAATACCCTGAACTACAAATATTGTGAAAATTACATTTGTGATAAAAACATTATCAAAAAATGTAAATCTTTTACATTAATGAAAATGTAAATAAGTTTGATTTGATGATTTGATGAGAAATTGACTTTTCTTCTTTACTACAAATTCAGCATTTTATTTATTTACGTATTTTACTTACTGATTAAAAATGGTGAGTTGTTGCTTAAAAAAAACTGTTGAAATTGAAAATATTAAATTATCAAACATGTTTTACTTAAATTTAACAATTTTTGAAATACAGATAATCATAGGGGGCTAAAAAAAGAAAAGTCAACATCTGGGCTGGGAGCAGTAATCACAGGTTGGCTGTTATTAAGCTTGCAGGCGAGACCTCCGAACTGAGAAGATTTATGCCACACTCATTACCAGCTCACTGTGTCTGTCAGGTAGGACAGCCCAGAAATTGAAAATGTAAAATTTTAAACATTTTATATGTTATAATTATTATTATTATTAAATTTTTTTACTTAAATTGAACAATTTTTGAAATACAGATTTTTTTGTTTCTTAAACCTAAAGACTAGTTTTTCTAAAGAAGAAAGAAGAAATTTGCATTAATTATTAGTTTATTACAAAACTTAAGAGATTGACTTAAAACCCAAACATTTAATGAAGCCAGTTGCTTTAAATTTATGAGTTTTCTTAAACTTTTTATTTCACAGTGTATCAATAACTACTTTTTCCTTTCTAAGGTCATCATTGACTTCTGCTGTCTTTCTTTTCCTGCGAGGAAACTGAAATACATCAACCAATCATCTTTATTGATTCTGTTGTGACATTTTAAGGAGTGTTTCTGTTGCCTCATTTAAATGTCTTCAAAAGTTTTCCTCATATTCAGCCCGATATTTTCACTCAGTGGTCGGCATTAAAACTGTGTCAGTTACTTATAACTGGTTCATTCTTTCACCATTTTCTGCTATTATGTTTTGGCATCCTGCAGTCTTTGTCTTTTGTTAACGTTTGAGGTCCGTACACGGTGCGTAGGTGCCAGCGAGCATCATCCTGGGCGTCGGCCAACAGTGACAAACACTGAACGCTGTAAAATAACTGACAATCATATTTAGAATAACGTTACTATCTGCAATGTTCCTATATGTTTGTCAGAATACACAAGTTACTATCATGGGGAAGCTAACTAACATATCCACTCAGATAGTGATGATATTAGTGAGTAAGCTTAGGTTAGTCAGCTGCAACCCAGTCTGTATGAAGATAGAAACACATAGAAATCAGCCCACAGGCAGCAGAAGTTGCTACATTACAACCTGTTCACTGACTACTGATAAACACTGATTATGCATAAAAAATAATAATTAAATCTTACATATGGAACCTATAATAGAACATAAATCAGTCTGTCGGCAGCTTTAATAATGTATTGTTAATTAATTTATTAAGGGTTTCTGGGACCATAAATGGCTCTTCTGGATCTTCTACCAGGACACAAACAGATAAAGTTGTAATTCAGGTACTTTCTGTCGTGACATTTGAGGCGGTGTCAGTTATGTTGTTTTTACATAATCCAGGCCAATTAGATCAATCTCGGGTCATGAATTACTGGGTATTTATCTTTCCGTCATTTATGGTTTGGCTTCCTGTTATCTCAGTCTTGGCTAAAACCACTTGATTAAAAATTCATGCTGCACTTATGTTGTCAGAAAGTGACGGTGTCTCCAGTAATGTGGTGGGAAACCGAGCTGCAGATAGATCGAGGCGATGTAATGACACAGTTGACAGTTTAAATGGATGCTTTGTTTAACTGTAGATGCTCTGCAAGCTTTAAAGGGACAATGTGTAGTATTTTAAGTATTTTATATGCTAAAATCAATATCTTCATTCATAAATGTGTCCTCGTTGGTGTAAAATTACCTCTGCCAATGATCTGACTTCCATCCTCATAAGCGAAGAATTTATCTATATATACATTGGACGGGCAAGTCCATGGAGGCTTCCATGTTGTTCCGCCATTTTGAAAAACTACAATCGTCAAGAGGGACATACAGCACTAGCCTACCTGTATAGCTAACAACGCGTTTTCATTCAGAGCCAGCATCACGTGACTAAAAGCAGCTGTAACGGAGAAGGAGATCAGTGAGAGGCGCTTGTCACTGCCCTGGCACATTTGAAAGTCTGCACTGCACTTTAGTTTCTAATGGAGGATCATAGTCATGCCGAGCCACAGGACAAGGAATTATCGTCGGGAACAAAGCAAAAAAGGGAATTAAAAAGGCAACGTGACCGGCGTATTCAGAAAACAAGGGTAATGAAGGAGAAAGACTTTGAAAGGGATGCTGAAGTTGCCTGCTCTCTCGTTGACAGGTAAGTCAATATTACGGTCTAAATTACAAGGTTTTTTTTATTGCTTGGGTATGTAAGTCACACTAATGATTCAATGCAGTTTGTAGTTGGTTTGAAATAACGAACCTCATCACCCAAAAGACAACTCGATGAAGTGGTATTGGAAGACATGTTGTCATAGCTTCTTGGTACATAATGGCTACCGTAGTTGCAATACACATTTGAAAACACGAAGCGCTGGAGAGCACTAGTCGTTTGAATGCAATATACAATTTCACCGCTAGATGGGAGAAATTCCTACACAATGTACCTTTAAATACACTGCTGTTAAAGTTTAAAACTCTACAGCCACCAGAAGCTCTGTGAGGCTCTAACATGCATGTAGAAAGAAGAACTGCATACAAACATCACCGTGATGTAGAGAGGGTCAGCCACCAGGGGGAGATTGAGAGATCTTGTTTAGCATGCTAACACTTGCTAGTGCTAAAAACAGTGTACTCCACAAACCAATGGGTAACGACAGGTTCACACTTGTTGTATTAGAGTATATTTCACACATGTAGAAAAAAGTGTTAATTTAATAATTAATCATTAATTATATGTTTTTGCACCTCAGGGCCCCCGTACAAAGACCTTCCATAGAGCACATAAACTTTTACTCTGTGCAGATGTGAGTTTTTTAGACTGACAGTGGTGGCGTGTTTCATTTAATGGGTCCAACGTCCTTCAACCCTCGGTGTATGTCGCTTTCGCTCTCGGATGAACTCAATCTGGAAACTGTGAGACTTCTGCGTCAACTTTTATCCATTTATTTATTCTAGAGGCAGCAATGCGTGGTTAATTTCAAAGTCAAACTGCTGAAAGTCAGCGCTAAATGGCTTTACTTTAAAAGGGCATCTAGCCTACAGTCTAAAATAAGTCGTGAAGAAAAAGTTTAATGAGTTATTTTGTGCTCACAGATCAGAAACTGTTGCTTATATAATGATTTAATATGATTGTTAGTGTTTCATTGTCTTCATGTAATTCCCCCAAAGCAAAGACAACAATGAAAGTGTTACACAACACTTAAAATCAACAGAAATAAGAAAGGTAGTCAGACACCTTTTCTCCGTCTGTGACTGATGGCTATAAATAATTGTAGTTTTTCTTCCACTCGTGTGTTTGAGCAGCAGCCTGTCGGTTATATAAGAGCTGATCACTGCAGAGACGCCTGAGCCAAAAGCAGAAACAGCCACTGTATATAATATATGATATATAATATGTACACACTGAGTGCAGTTGCAATGTATTAATCATATAAATAACTGTAACATTAATCAAAATCAGCTCCTCAGGAGCTGAAATATGTCCACTGCTGGTTTAAAAGGAAATCAGCATCTTCAATAAACCTCAAAACAGCTCCTCTATTGTCCATATTGGTTGATTATACTAAGTGATTGATAGTTGATTATACTAATTAATGCACTTTTCTTTTTTAAATCTAATTACACAACATATTCAAGTTAGCGTCTGGCAGTTTCTAAATGCTGGGGATCCAAACATTTCTTTCACATTGCTGGCAAATAAACTCTTTGTACAATTACACGTCTTTCTATTTTATTGTACTGAAGCCGATCACTGTGTCTGAAATGTGGCCATAATACATCATTAACCCTGTGTCATTTCAGTTAGTACGCGTGTCCGGTCAAAAACCGCCAAAGATTACTCTTTGCGTCCAAAGCAAGCAGCGACAGCCACAGTCTTGAAGAGACGTGAGAAGAATCTGTTCACGCCGGTCTTCTTCTGTGGCATCACCAGGGGTCTCATTTATAAAACTGTGCGTGGGATCCTTACTAAAAGTGTACGTACGCCCAAAAGCCAAGTTTTGCGTGCGCCAAAAACTATTCAGACTTATAAAACCCTGCGTACGCACCTGTAAGCAATCTGTTTGCTTTATAAATCACAGTGCCAGAGTGTAAAACAGACTCAGACTCAGTATTATGTCTTGTCGGAAACAATAGCAGAAGGACTGAGAAAAGCAAAAAAGCGGAATTTGACGGAGGTTGAAGTGGAGACACTTGTGGGTGAGGTGGAGGCCCGAAAAGTAGTTTTGTTCGGCGGTCACGGGACTGGGATCACTAAGAAGAAACAGCAGAGTGAGTGGCAACATGTTGCTGCAGCAGTGAACTCTGTCAGTGGCAACATGTTGCTG
>JAGRRF010009292.1:30345701-30355926 GCA_019097615.1 Morone chrysops
GAGATAACTTCTGTTGTGAATTGGCGCTATACAAATAAAATTGAATTGAATTGAATTGAATTCAATTGAATTTCGTCCTTTGAGCTGTGTTGTGATAAAATGGGGGCTCGTCTAGGTGCTCGGGCATCCTAATGAGCTGCTCTCCAGATCCAAGCAACCACACAAACAAGAGTTGTTTGCCATCACGCTGACCTTTATTTAACTAAATGTAGTTACTTGCTTCCCCTATTAATGTTACTGATTGATAAAAACAGAGGGGTGGGGGCGTGAACTAAGGTTAGGTGATTGGATAAATATATCAGCAAATAAACCTAAATTATTCTGTTTTCATTTAGTGTATTTTAGTATATGGTCTGACTTTATCTGTACTCGTTCACTTCCTGTATGGAAGCATCTGCAGTTTCATATTGAGGTTGTATCTCTTTATAGAATGTCCTAAAGGATCTCTCTCTTCATTTTTCAACAATTCTTCTATTTCCTTCTACAAGTTGTTTTTAGGGGGGAAGTTTTTCCTCATTTCATATTGCTTGTGCCTGTGTAAAGCCCTTTGAGACATTAAATGTGATATAAACTGTCCCTGACTTCGCTTCAGTCCACAGCTTCCAGCAGAGTTTCAAATCGGAGGGACGGTTGAGAAACGAGGGGAGTCGGAGAGAGAAGGAAATCAGAATTCAGACACACAAATCAGCAACTACAGAAAAACTGTGTAAACCACAGATCTGCAGAGCCAGCTGCCAGCTCGAGTGCACTCCACATTTAAATTCGTACATCGGCCTCTTCCTGCACCCTGAATACTGATGCATTCGAGACATTTTTCAGAGAGCAGCATGAATGCCGGAGACAGGAGGGGAGGAGGGACTCTGTGTTTATGTGTGAAACACAAAGAAAGACAATTAAACAGACAGACAGACAGATGGGGAGATCGGCACCAGCGACGGCGAGGTGATGAATCTGTTTGTTTTTCTTTTTAATAGAGAACACAAATCTCCTTCAACCGTGACGCAGCTCAACCAACCCTTAAACCTCCATCCCTTCCTTCCTCTGTTCTCACAGACTCTCAGCCCTCTGCTCATCCACCAGGTGAGGTTCAGGTGTTAAACAATCCAGAAATACACAAGTTCATCTCCAAGGATCAAGGAAATGCAATATTGTACAACACAAGGTTGAACAATAACATTAAAGTCCGCAGTTCACATTCATTAAATTTTAAGTAGAACAGCAGCGTCCACTTTAACTGCTCTTGAGCATGAAACATAATTGATGCATGTTGTGGCAATTTCTCTGCTGCTGGTGAAGAATGAAATAGAGAACTTCTGCCGGCCGACAAGGTTTTATTTTCTTTGCAAAGAAAAGGTCAATCAACACACGAGCGGTCAAAGATGAAGAAAGACCTCGAACATGGGGAGATCTAAACATTTATACCTGAGGACCACCTCTTTCACACCTCTTTGTCTGCTGTAGGGGTCTGGCCCTCCAGGAAGTGCCACAGCCCTGAGACATCTTGGGAGGCCTGCAGCCACGGGATCTAGTTTTGAAGAAAAATAAGCTACAGGGCGTAGTTTATTTCCGTGATCCTGCAGCAACACAGAAATCATGTATCCATTTTTCTCATCTACCGTTTGGGTGAAAGGTTTGGTAGGATCAGGTAGACCCAAAGTTGGGGTGGTCTGTAAGGCAAGCTTTAGTTCAGTGAAAGACTGTTCTGCTTCAAGAGTCCATGCGATCTTATCTTGTGATTGTAGACCTTTGCCATGAATGAGGGAGGAGAGTGGAGCTTCAAGAATGGCATAGTTTGAAATGAATTGTCTACAATAAGAACACATACCAAGAAATGACATCATCTGTTTTTTTGTGATGGGTTTTGGAAGATTCTGAATTGCATCCACTCTTTTTGGTGAAAGAGTCTTTCCTTCGGAAGTAATGATGTGACCTAAGAAAACTACTTTTTCCTGGCCAAATTGAAGTTTGGACAAACTGGCTTTGTGACCACTATTAGCCAGATGTTTCAAGAGTTTTACTGTGTTGGCTTCACACTGCTCTTTGGTTGGACTGCAGATAATGAGGTCATCAACGTACTGTAACAAAGCAGAGCCTGGGGAAAGAACAAGGGATTCAAGACTTTGCCTGAGAGCTTCATTGTAAATAGTGGGACTTTCACAGTAACCTTGGCATAGGCGAGTGAATGTGTAGCCTCGCCCATTTAAGTTGAAAGCAAACCAGAATTGACTTTTTGGATGAACTGGAACACTGAAGAAAGCATTGGAGCACTGGAGAGTCATCACAGGGAATAATTACTCCTGCTGCTTTAAGAGACTCAAAGACTGGTGTTATGCCGTCGATGGCTTCTTGTTTAAGTGGATATTGAGTCTTGCAAGGTCTAAAGTCTGATTTTGGAGTAATGACAACAGGTTCACAGTCTTTGATGAGGCCAACATCATACTTACTAACAGCCCACAGTGTCGTAGGGACCTCCTGTAGGGCTGCAATAGCTGTTGCTTGTTCTTCGGACAAAAAAGAAAAAGATTTAGAAGTGCTTTTAGGTACCAGCTGGATTGTTCTTCGAGTGTGCACAATAGATGGTCCACTCTTAGAGTAACACTGCAGTGCATCGATCTAAAAAAAAAAAATTAGATCGATCAGATGTTTTATAAACTGAGGAATCCCCCTATTGGGAATCCAAAACTCAGCTGTCCAGACATTTAAATATTTTTAAACTTTTATCCCCATATTTCCCTCTCATGACATCCACAATCGGCCCCTCCGGAGGTCCAACCTCAACAGAGCTTTTACTCCCCATTCCAAATGGAGGTCGTGCACAACTATTACAATACAGACGTCTCTGTAAGGGTCACTTCGTTTAAGGAACAAGTGATAAGACCTGGTTATTTCGTTTAAGGAACAAATAACAAAACCCTCATCGCTTTGTCTGTGCTACAAGCGAAGGAAAAAGCAAATCACTTCGTTTATGGTTACAAGTAATTTAAAAACCCTAATTGCTTCGTTTAAGGCTACAAGCAACAAAAAGCAGATCGATTGTGGATATGTGAGAAACAGAAATGTTTAGCCAATTTTAAACCCACATTTTTAAAGAAAAGAAATTTAAATGTCAATATTTCAGTGCTCACCAGATGAATTGCGTTCATGGAAATCCCAGCGGCGCCGATCTGGGACGTTTGCGGTCAGTCCTCCCTTCTCAGAAGAGAATTTTGAGGTTGGAGGCTGAAAAGTTTTTCTTCCAGGATGGCCTGTCACTGTCCGCGTCCTGTCCCAGACGATCGCTTGAGGGATCCCACTTCTGACACCACATTGTTGTGGCAATTTCTCTGCTGCTGGTGAAGAATGAAATAGAGAACTTCTGCCGGCCGACAAGGTTTTATTTTCTTTGCAAAGAAAAGGTCAATCAACACACGAGCGGTCAAAGATGAAGAAAGACCTCGAACATGGGGAGATCTAAACATTTATACCTGAGGACCACCTCTTTCACACCTCTTTGTCTGCTGTAGGGGTCTGGCCCTCCAGGAAGTGCTTCCACACCCCTCTGCCCCCTGCAGGCATCGGGGCCGACCCCCCTGCTGGTGTGTTTTACATATGAGGTGTCCTGCAGGATCTTGCATTCAGGTGCAAAGCCAAGTCCAGACATCACAATCTACAAAACACAAAAGGACCTGGCATCTTGTGTTAGGAAGGGGGAGGTTGGGCATATGTAGTGGCTAAAACAGAGAAACTGAATTTACCATTACATGCAGAGTCCGCCTCCTCTCGCTCTGTCGGAGAGGAACATGGTCCGCCCATTGAGGATCCAAGATGTTGATGGAGCAGGTTTTTGTAAAGATGTGGACACAACAGTCTCTGATTTCCTGCCGAGTCTCATTTGGTCCAGACCGAAAATTAGCCAGGAGCAGCCTTCAGTCCAAACTATCTGGGTCTCTAACTCTTCTCTTGGGGCAACAGCACCGGCTGTGGTCTGATCTGATCTGGGTCATCCTCAATGCGCTGCTCTTTAACTTTCATTTGTCCTTAAAACTGTAGACTATTTCTGCCAAAGGTAACGTGTTTCAGCAAAAACCAGATTAAAACTAAAACAGAGAGGTTTGAAGGAGCTAGCTTACCGGCTGCAGCATCTGAACGTGGAGCCGTTGCCATTGTCAAAATCTTCCGATCCAGTCGATTTGAACAATTTTGGCTTAAAGTCAAATCCAGTCAGACATCATTCAATAATGTTTTCAGCATTAAAGCTAAAAAACATAAAAGATTAAAACAAAAAAGTTTGAAGAAACTACGGACCACAAGATATACACACAGCAGGAGCAGTCTTATTATTTCTGTCTACATTTATGTTTCACTCTTTTACAACCTGTCCAAATCCTCGAGGCGTCCTGGTGGCTCACCTGATGCAGCTGGTCCCCTAAGTGTCGGGGGTGAGTCCTTTTCTGTGTGTCATCATCTCTCTCTCCCCCTTCCTCCTCTCTTCAGCTGTCACTATCAATTAAAAACAATAAAAGTACAAAAATATTTTTAAGTCCTCAGTAACACTGAAGCGGGTAAATCACTGTTTCTCTCTTTTGTTAGGACATTTACCTCTAACCATTCATCTCTTTTTCATTTCAGATAAATCTTATATTCCTCCTGCGTTAACAATTAGACATAAAGACTGTAGTATTACACTTTTATCACTAATATTTTGTTGAACAGCGGCTGAAGTAAATGGTTTTTGGAATTAAATTTCGCTGCATTGTAATTTATTCTCTGAACTTGGTGACTCTGAATTCCCAAATCCACATTGGAGAGACTGTAAAGCGTTTGAAGCATCAGGCAGATAAAATCCCAGCAGTTGTGTTGCTCTCATTTAGAGGATCTCTGTGCTCTATAGATCTTCTCCTGCTGGGTGAGTTGGTGTTATTGATGCTGAGTTTTTGGTCTGAAATTAAATGTATTCTGTTGAGTCATGAAGCTTTGTCTCTCTCCAGCCGTCTCTGTTTCTCTCCTCGCAGCGTTGCGTCACTCGGCACGTTGAGCGATGAGCCTCGACGGCTTTTCACCCCGACACCATGAATCATTTATTCAGATGAGTGTGTGACAGCGGTGTCACAGCCTCGCTCTGATACCTGACAGCCAGAACACTTTATGCTGCTCTCACCACCAACAGACGAGACAAGCGATTCTTCCAGAAACTCGGGAGAGAATGTTTGAGCTGAAAGTTTAGTTTTCTGTGTGGTCAGTTTCACGAGGGAACTATTTTCGTTCTGTGTCACTGAGCAGAAAGAAGCTCACAGAGAGGCTTGTGACAGCCGTGGACTGTATAATTAAAGTTTCTGTGATGTCACCCTCTGACTCCCTCTGACTCCGCCGACTCACAGCTAATCCAGAAACAGGCACAGAGGAGGAGCTGAGACTGAAGCCTGGTTACGTGTAACGGTTCCCACCTGTAACTCAAAGCGACCACACCCATAATTATTCCTAACTTTAATCCTTAATGTAATTTTAAAACATGTTTATTTCTGCTGTAAAGTTGGACATTTTGATACGGGACCTTAGGGAGATCGACTCACTGCTGGAGCCAGCCTCTAGTGGTTGTTAGAGGAACTGCAGTCTTCCGTTACTTCAGTGTTCAGTGTGGATTCAGCACAGGATACAAACGTCATGTCAGTGGAGCGGTGATGTTAGCTAGCTCACCTAGCACCAATGAGCTAGCTAACATCACCAGGCTAACATACAAAGTTAGCTTAAAAAGCTTCCCAGGGGGTCGTGAGGCCTTCTTGGTGTATGAAAACATATCTCTATATCTCAGCATTTGATTCATTTCTGAAGAAAATTTAATTATTATTTAAGATTAGATATAGTAGATATTCAGCCTCATCCCACATTAGAAAACAACCAGAGTTTCTCCTTTACAGATAATCTGTGATACAAATAATATTCTATAAACTCTGTAGGCGGTTCCTCCGTATATAAAGTGGACAAATATTGTCATAAATTCACAGAAATATATTGTCTTAGATTTGTTTTCACCTGCAGGAACCAAATATCACTTTGCACTTTGTTTGTTCCTCACTAAATCGTTTCCATCCCAGTTTGACGTTTTATAGGATTTACAGGAGCTTCTCTATTTTAGATGTGCTAATAACACACTGCAGCAAACATTTGTTTCTGAAGCACTTAGTGTAACACAGCTTGCTGCCGAGGCTAAGTTACACGTAATTAAAATGACGAACGTAATGATGTTGTCTTCCTTCGGGGCCAAACATGCTGCAAATTGTTTCTTCTCATAATTGGAACGGAAGCGATTGTTTTTGTTTGCAGGGTGTGTGATTTGCGTCCAAGCTGATTCACACAGTTTCTATTTGTTTGAGAAATGCAAATAGCTCACAGATTAATATGCGAGCCAATCTGAAGGAATAATAAACTCTTAATGGGGAAAAACTCAATTTAAACTTTCTGAGAAACGGTGCCTCAGTAAGAAGAAGGAAACTTCACCTGAGTATTCTGAGGCTGGAAAAACGTAAAGCTAAGTGATGACTTATGCGCTCTGTATGTTTATTAGTATTGTTCCAGTGGGTGATTCAGAAAAGAAAAAGAAAAAGCAGCTGGTCATGATTAGTAGGCCCCCATTCCTGCAAAGGCTAATTTAAGTACTCCAAATAACAGCAGCACCATATCAACAAAAATAACAACTTATTGTTCAGAAAACTGAGACACTTCACAAGTTCAGCCAAAGTCACCTGAGGATGAATATCATCACATTTCCTCCAAAACTTCCTGCCTCAGCTGAGTCAGGTTCTTCAGTCTCAGCCGTCGCTCCTCCAGGATGCACAGCGTTATGCAGAATACAGGAGGCGGACGCTGAATGTGAAACCTGATTATTAACCACATGTGAAAGATTAGCAGGTTACTCTGCATCTCTTATTTATAGCTGCAGGGTCGAGCCAGACGTTAGCATCGTCCTGGTTCCTCTCACAAAAGCCAAAGGGATTTGTCCATTGGATTATGGTATGATATGTTTTCTTCAGCATGATAATCTTCACAAATAAACTCAATGATTGGATTTTGATCTAAAAATGCAGATAAATTAACTTGTTGGCAACTGCCTTTTATTAAGAGACTTGAAAGCTTTAACATTCACAGTTTGGGTATTTACTGACAGATTTTATGTTGTAGAACAAAAAACTAAAATCTGTAAACCTTAACAACAGAACTTATATCAAAAACCCGACATTGATGGTTACAAGTGTGCTCGCTGACTGATTGACAACATAACTGAATAACCAAATGTGGTTATTGGTATGAAAGAGACAAAGTGTAAGAAAGTATGGACGTAAGCACAGCAACAATTAATCAATTAATTGATTAGTTCAATTTTACATTAACCACTTAACCAATTTCTAGTCATTTACAAGAAAAAGATTTCAGTTTCTCGAATATGAATATTTTCTGCTTTCTTCAGTCCTCTGTGACAGTAAACTGAATATCTTTGTGGACAAATGAGACATTAGAGGACGTCTCGGAAGATGATGAAAATAATCGTTAGTTCCATTCCTCGAAGCTGACGGCCTGTGAGAAATATTCACTCTTTCATCCTGAGCAGCGGGGTGGAAAACGGCACAATTGAGGTAAATTAACGGTAAAAGTGCGTCTGTGTGTTTGACAGACAAAGAGGCTCAGAGACAGAAGCAGCTGGTGTGTTGAGCTAATGAGAGCAAAGATAAACACGACGTTTGCACATTAATGCTAAAATGACTCCGAAAGGTCCGTTAGACACAGACCTCCCTCTGGATCTCAGGTGCCTCCAAAAACTCAACTGAGCATTTTCTGATTTGTCATCTGGATGGTTAAAGACTATAAAATAAATTATTTAATTTAACCGTTACTTAGTGAGGGAGGCCCAGATAAGACCTCTCTGAGGTGACTTTAAATGTTACAGAGAAACAGATAAAGAGGTATTTGAATTAAATATATAAATAAGAAACCAGAGCTGACAGCAGCAATAACAATGAATTACAATGTGAGACACCAAAAATATGCCACAAAATCACGAATAAATGATCAGATATATAACAACATCAAAGGAACCTGAAACAACCCGAGATTGATCTGAACCCATACAATACCCCAAACATCAAACACAGAAGAGTTTCTGATCTGAAATCACTGGAAAAGGTAAAAGAAAAGAAAGAGCTCTTTACCTGTTCAGTGCTAACGTTAGATAGTACATGTTCACACAGTGTCGCTGAATAAACGTATGTAGATACAGATCAGTCTGAGCCGCTATATATAGCCGTATAATCTGCACATACACTGTAAAACATAACAACATATCTTAATAAAAGAAGTAAACTAACATAACTCAATCGTCATTCTCATTCTGTTGAAGTAACTACGTAGTTTTGAGTTCAGTATTTTAATTATTGGTGTTATAATTCCAGTTTGTAATGATATGAAGTCCATGGAACAAACATATAAACGCCCCAAATTAATTGGCTGCCATTTTGATAATCAATTAATTGTGAATTGTGAGCTGTTTTACAGGTTATGTAATAATTAGCTTTAGAGTAAATTAAACATTTGTATAAAGAAGATGCATTTAAGTTACTTAATTAAGATAAGTAACATATTTTAAATAAGTTTGGATGAATGGTGCAAATAATATACTTACTTGAGTTCAATTAACAATAAATACTTGAGTTACTTCTACTTCTACTAATCAAATATTTTTAATAATTAAACCAGTGTTACCATAGCTTGGGAACCAATGCTGTACTTTAACTTTGTCCCAAATAAACTGAACAAGAAAATGTAATAATTAAATAAAACTTAATTTCTGAACAATAAATGTATAACTATTAACTATTACACATCTATAAATCATGAATATTTACATCATAAATGTTACACCCTCATATTAAAATCAACTCTTTACTCTTTGGGCTCAACTTCCTGTTTGATGCTGACCACACCCCCTCACATGATGTCACAGGAATGGTGTCACATGACTTTGGTCACCACAGCAATGCCCAAGCACCAGCTGTTTCACCTGAATTCACCCTCACTGTGGCACTGGTTGTCAAACTCAGTAGGCCGTGAAAAGTGAAGTAAATTGTCTAAATGAACAAGTGACAGTAAAATCTGTGTGATTGTTAAATATTATAAAAAATCTATAATACAGTCGGAGAATTGTATAAAAAGTTCCCTAAACAGGAAATAATCTGCTCAAATTCATCCAAATCTCTGGTTTTACACAAACTTCCTGCAGTTACTGAGTTCACTGTTTGGGTTCATTGTGCAGTTTAATTATGACATGAAATATCTATAAAATATGTCACTGAGTCAGTTTAATAAATTATAGAAAGGGGTCCTAAACTGTCTTAAAGTGCTGAAATTGTGATGTTTAACCACAGAAAGCATTTGTAATGTTTCTATCTCATGTGATGGATCTTATGTGTTTTTATTTCAGTAATTTAAAGCCTACTTTAAAGGATGATTTCTGTTCTTTTCACAGTCTCATGTTAAAGTCCCCAATGGACCATTAAGGACTCTGATCTCCACTAGATGGAGCTGCTGTTCCACCAACCGCCTGCTCTCCCTCCTGTCCTGTCTGAATCTCTGCTGTTAAGTCTTGAAAGGATAAACTCTTTATTTTCTGATCACCATAATCGAGTAACGCTGGAATGTCTCATAAGGCGATGCAGCGAGCGTCAGCCTGCGTCGGAAGCGATGGGGCTGAGGGTCTTATGAAAGCCGCTCTCTGGACCAGAATCCAATTTAAAGAGCTGTGATTGACCGTCAGAGCGACACTAATTGCTCTCTCTCCCACAGACCGACCGACAGAACAAAGACTGGCAATCAGTGGACTTTAGTCTCACTCATTAGCCCGCTAACGACAGCACTGTACGCACTGCAGGAGGACGTGTTGGGTGCAACAGGAAGGCTCAGACTCAGCAGGCAGGTATCAGGATTAGGACTGCACATGAATACAGCAGAACAAATATCAACGGGATTCTTTCCAACGTGTAACACCGTCTGAAATAAGTTTACACAGGCAGAGATTAAAATGTGAAAGGAAGGCATGCAGAATGTGAGATTAGCTTGACTCTCAGGATGTCACAAGGCAGCAGTCTGAGCTGCTGCAGTGAAAGCCACAATGACTGCACTGTAGACTCACTGCAGGTTCACTGTAGACTCACTGCAGGTTCACTGTAGACTCACTGTAGACTCACTGTAGACTCACTGC
>JAGRRF010009292.1:30367679-30385408 GCA_019097615.1 Morone chrysops
TGTATTTAGTTTATATAATGTTTTTATGTTATTCAGTTGGATTTTCTTCTCTGTGACTTTATAATGATAATGACAGGATTTAACAGTTATTTACAAAGGACTTTGTGTATCTCTTTTCTCTTCGCCGTTTGAAATTTATGATGCGATACCTCACTGTAGAAAGCTGCCACCTGGTGGTTGGAACATGGTACTACTTTCTCTCTCTATGAGGTGTCTCATTTCATCCACAATGCATTCTTCATCTTAGGGCTTGTTTGAAAACAGCAACAGCTTTCATCCTTTCATCCAGAGCGTTGGGAGGTTGCGTTACTGTCGTTATTAAGCAACCAAACCCTGCAAGCTGCAAGACGATGATGAAGAAGTTGTGGTAATTTAGCCGTAAGCCTTGCTGACTAAACTAATTAAAAGTTAAAACAAAGATAATATGGATTACCAGCTCACAGTAGCTTTACTGCTCCATTTGTGTGGAGAAAAGAAACAAAAAACTACTTTAGTTGGGCTGACAATTCAGTTAATTCTTATCACATGACCTGTGGTGCGCTTGCTATGTTCTAAAAAGTTAAGATCTGTCCGTCTGGGTGCACCGTGGATGAGCCCAGAAACCAGGCATGCCACAACAGCGGTTGTCGAACAACTGGTAGAACTGGTGCCCCGTGTGCAGAGTCCTTCCAGCACGGGAGATGTTTGGGAACCAAGGTATCCTCCCCTCTCTCTCTCTCTCTCATTTTCAACAGGACAGGTCAAGATTGACAGGAAAGGGAGAGAGAGAGAGAGAGAGAGAGAGAGAGAGTCTATATAATTTTGTATTATTTATTGTGCACATGCAAAACGATGCAACATCCGAATGGTCCCTTACTCAGTCTTGGTTTAAGCAACAGTGTCTGACTTTAAGCTCCAGCTGCATTAACCCTTTGAACTGTGCAATAGAAATCGCCTGCCAGTGCCTACATTGGTATTTTTGCTTGTGACGTCATTTCTTTGAGTATCTTGAAGTAATTCATATCCCTAAAATCTGTATAACCCATAAGCGGAAAGGTTATGTAAGTCAATGAACCAGAAAATGTAGGAATAAAAAGCACTGAAATTGTGTCTTAAATAAGAAACAAAGTTTAATCAGCTGCAGGAGTTCTGGTTTTTAGAGGATTGAATTTTCTGATAAAGCAGCAGCTCGACTAGTTTACTGCAGCACTAAACCACACCTGCTGTTACCATGGTAACCGACCAAATCAACCTGAAATCTTAAGAATCATGTGGTCTCTTTCACTACAGCACCAAACTGCCCCCGAGGCTCTCTTTCCTCCTGTCTCCATCCTCCTCTCACAGCCAGTATTTCTCCATGAATCCCTCCCTCTCACACTCCCCTCCATGAGTTACCACCCTGCCTGTGACTTGCGGTGTGTCTCTTAAAGGTTGCGACCGGCCATGGCAGCACTGCTGATGCAAGAGGATGCTGCGCCCGTTAAGCTCTGTTTCCTCCTGCATCTTTCAAAGAACCCAACTCCTCCCATCCAAGACCAGTTTGAAGTGCCCCCTTATCGATCTGCTCCTCTGAAGTGAGCCCCCTTAAGGCTGAGGAGGGAGAGCGAGCAAAGAGAGAGAGGGAGACATTTAGACCTCTGCCCGACCTCATTACCTCCAGGAAACAAACGCTCTGTTCTGATGCTGAGATAACAATCATATATACAGAAACACAATCACAGTGTATGTGTACAGTGTATCAGTGTCCATTATTGGGGCTTTAATATGATTCCTGTAAATATATATTTTAAACAGAACTGAGAACAGTAGAATTGGGTTTATTTTTGATGCTCTTTTCACATTAATTATAATATGTGATTTGAGCAGAATAACAATAATTCTTAAAAGGTTTTAAATAAAAAGCTCAATACAAAAAGCAAATGTTTTTATTCTCAACATATTAGCGTGACCGTCAGTGGTGACGACGGCTGGATTGATTGACCAAATGGTACTGAATGCTATCAGCACCACTTTTTTTTTTAATTCAAAAATAGACCAACTAACATATTGAGACAGTATTTTGCGAGCAATAATAATTCTGGATTAAGCTAGCTGACAGTATTTGGTACGTTAGCAAGCTAGCAGATTGTCCATGTTAACAATCAAGCTAACGTTATCCAGCTACAAGCATGGAGCATAAAGGTCACAACCTTTGACCCTCATCCCGACATAGAAACTCATAGAAATCAGTCCACAGACAGCGGAGGAAGTCGGGGAGGCTCATTTTATTCTTCCTGTGTGTCTCTATGTGCCATCTTGTTTAAATGAAGCTGTAAGAAACATTAAGGCTGCGGTTTGGAGCTGAAGTCCGACGGAGTCTCCCCACACTGCGTCCTGAGGATGGAGGAGGTCACGGTAATGCTAATCGTCCTTCCTTGCAGCTCGGATCCGATTCGTTCAGGTGACCAAGGTTGAGGAGGAAGCGCTCTGAGGATGGCCAGAACCGCCTTGGGCTCCAACACGGCCAAAGCTTTAGCCTCAGCTCCACAGTGCGAGTGAGAGAGAGAGAGAGAGAGAGAGAAGGTAATCCTTTTCTCTCCGTCTCGCTTTCTCCTCTCTGGAAATCCTCCTTCAGCAGAGGAACAAGCCGGGGTCGCTGTAGGTGAGCTCAGCACCTGAATCTGACAACAGTAGAGATCTGCCTCAGTGTCGGTGTGCATCTACGCGTGCACAGCATAGCAACCACTTATTTTATGTGTACTCTGTGTGTCAGTCAGTAAAGAATAATGGACAGTCCGTGTAATCTGTGTTTAAATACGTCAGGTAGCTTTCCATCATTGTGAAGGGTCCTTGATTCAAACAATCCTCTCTGTTGAGGCCTAAAGTGACTCACAGCCACATTCTGAATATCAGTGATTCCTAACCTGCAGGTCTGGACCCTACCAGGGGGTCGCTGAAGCTTCACAGGGGGACACGAGGCCTTCTTGAGTTTAAAGAAAGAGAGTAAAACTTGCATCTGCAGTAGGGCGATATTTCAACATTTCATTCATTTCTGTGAAGAAAACTCAATGAAACTTTTATTTTTTAAGTTTAAATTAAACTGTAAAATGTTAATTTAACAAACACAATTGAAGAATTTAGTCCAGCAGTAGCACAACAGATCTTAACTGTTGAGAAGGCACAGAAACACCTGCGCAAGCGACGAGGAGTCTGTGGATGCTAATACAACTAGCACGAGCAACAACACAAGATATTAAACACTTTCCAGCCACAACTGAGCTCCAACTGGGCGAGGACTAAGCTAATCACTGTGTATCAATCAATATGTAAATATGTGGAAGCAAACAGCTCTCTGATTTCTGTTTCACCTTTTAACTAAAAGATCAGAAAACACTCTGCTTCTTATTTCAAGGGTGTAATCAAAAAGAGAGTTTGACTCTGAGATCAATAAAGCATCCTTTAGGGTCTAAGAGGGCAAATAGTAGAGGTAAAATGAAATATACGATGAGAAAGATCCTCCATCTGAAACCATCTGCATCACAATTAATTCAGCGTTTGTCTTGAATTCAGAGATGAACCTTAAACTTTATAAACTTTAAAATGTAGTCCAACCTTGCCTCGGGGCGTTTGATTCCAACACGACGCCTGAATCCCAAAACGTCAACGCTGCGAAAAGAAAACCTCAGATACAGCGTTGAGCTGTCATGGCGGGAATGTGGATGTAATTACACACAGAAATGTCCCAGCGTGAGACTCTCTGATTGAGAGCGAGTGGATTCTTATGACGGGCTCATTTCGTCGAGGGCGTCGGTCTGTGAAAGTGATTGGGCTTAATTGGGCAATTGCGAGTGATTAGTTGGAAGAATAAAGGCTCTGGTGAAATGACTCGGCTATTAGAGACGAGCCATAACGGCAGCTGTATGTATGAAGCACATAGAAAGAGAAATACATATCCACAAATAAAACACTCACAGCTGTATATTCTGTTGTTATTCAGTCGTCGTTCTCTGAGACTTCTTCCATTAACTTGTAATTATTTCAGGGCTTGGAGAGGGATGAGTATTGGATGTAATTAAATCTGACCTTTCCCCAAAGCTGTTTAACCCTTCTTTGTAAGTTTCTATGTAAATGCTGCACAAGATAATGCACGTTTAATTAAATAACAATCAATGCAGTCTGTGAATTTCTACCCTGAGGCGGCGTTTGGATGTGTGTGTGTGTGTGTATTCTGTATGAAACATGTACAAACACTAAGTTTTGATCACAGAGTTTAATTCAAATTAACCTTCAACATAAACCTTTATGGTTGAATACAGTTGAAAATAGAATTTTTTATGTATTTTATGTTTAAGGACACATTAATCTGCATTTATGTGACAGTGTTAATTTAATTATTGTTGTTAATGTCGGGTCCAGAATACACAATCTTTTTGTCCGTTAAAGGTCCAGGGTTTAACATCAGAACTGTAATATAATATTCATAGATATGTTTTTAATTAGTATATAATCACCTGAATATGAGACTCATTGTGTTTTCATTTGTATCTACAGAGGTAGCGGGTCCTCTTCTGGCGGAGTCCGCCATGTTGAAATCTTTGTCCCAGTACATAACAGCACTTACACACAAGCAAGCAAACAGGTGATCAGCATTGATTGGACAGTGTGTTAGCTAGCTGCAACTGGCTGTTAACGTCACAGATGATTTTCAGCTTCATTGTATACACAATTAACATTACTATGCATTTATTTATCAAGCACAACTACAAATCTGATCATTTACAGTTTGTATGTGTGAAAAATTTCACAGCTTCAGAGAAATTTGATTTTGACACTTCGGTCACATCTGGTCTTACTTTTGTCAGAGTGAGGGGCTAAATTTAATTATCATTTTAATACATTTCCAGGACAATCCAGGATATTTGGTCAGTTTAATACATTTCCAGGTGTTTCCATGACTGGAAAACTAGTCTCTCAATTGAAATCTTTTAAAGGTTTACTATAAATAAACTTTTCACGTGGCCCTTATTCTCTTTCTGAGACTGTCTTAAGTTTAGAAATGCCTGTTTTTGTTTGTATACGAAAAATCTGGGACGGTTTCTATTAAAATAATGAGGAAACATTGTAGATTAACGTACCTGGTGAGTATTTCATCTATGAACATAATCCAGGCAGCTGTTACGTAATTATGAAAACACTTTCCTAACTCTTTTAATGCAAACAGTCTCTCTTTCTGTCTGCAGTTGAATAATTGAACGAGAACCGAACTGCAGGAACAGTTTCTACTGAACCAACGAATGAAGGAACAACTTGGCCCCATCTGTACAAGATCTAACCCAGTTTTAATTTATCACAGCTATACAGAAAACACTCTGGGGACGAGATACGAACGCGCCACAATTATTATTTAGCTTCATTCAATTAAAAACCGTAAATAAATAATAAAACTCAGATAACCTGCAATTTGACGCAGCCGTGGGATAAACCTGCCTATATGTTCGGCCTCTGGAGAGCGAGCAAACAAATGACCGGCTGATGAACGTCCTCTTCTCTTATTACAAAATTAGAATAAGAATTGGATTCTTCAGGAGTTGGGGCTTTCTGTACTTGATTGCATCGCGCTCCTCCTCGGTGGTGAATCAACATGCAGCGGGACTTCTGTTCAGGTCACAAGTAAAACAATAAAGGTTCATATGGAGCCATTACTGAAGCCCTACTTTAGCAACAATAAAGCTAATGTTATCTGTCCACCAGTAAATCACCAAGAGGAGACAGAGAGCATCCGGAGGACATCAGAGGAAAAACCAGATCACATTTTCTCTGTAAAATCTGATCCACTTTCACCAAAATCACTGAATACAGTTTAAAGTTGTGTTTCTGTACAGTAATCAGCAAGGCTCATTTTTCATCTTGTTTTTCCAACCTAATTCCCAAATTATTTTTCTAGAGTTTCATCTAAAGTGGGTCGAAAACGATAAGCAGAGCAGCGATGTGAGGCTACAGGTGGCTGCAGGCTGTACAGGTACTAGTTAATTTTTAGTTGTTGGTTTTTTGCTAGTAGCAAAAGTCACTTGTAAAAAAAAGCCAATTGAGTCCCACCTGAGTTGTAACTGATTGACTGATTACAGACAGGGATTAAGATACAGATATAAGTGGAGAGTTGTGTAACTGTAAGTTGCTTTGTTGCGATGATGGCCCTGTAGGCTCGTCTTGTGCATGTATGTGCATGTAAAAGGTAAATTAGCGGGAGGCAGACCGCATTGGCATGCACGGAGGCATGAGATTTAGAAAGATAAAGCAAAATCAAGAGGAAAAAGGAAAACCACATTCAAAGCAGGTGAAGGCTTCACATGGAGAGTAATTGAGTGTGTACTTCACTGCAGCTCCGACAGAAACCTGCTGCCACAGCTCGTTTTTTTGTGTAACGTAGTTCACACGCATATTGCTTTATATTCCTGCGACATGCTTCAATGCACAGCAAGAACCTGTTTACACCATGAAATACAAGCCCCCTCCAAAGCTCCCTCATTGATCTGACATGGCTTAAATATACAGCGAGATAATCGATCGCTCTCAGCAGAGCGAGTGTATCATCAGGCTGAAAGCCACTCGTGCAATAATGTTCCTCTCGCTTGTTTTTCAGCACAAATATATCTCTTTCATAGAAGATTAAAGCTGTAGGATTCAGTACCACGTTTTCTTTCTATTCAGGGAAACGTGGTTAGGCTTTACAAAAGACACCATTTCTATTTGTTGTGTAAAACCTCTCTGTATCGTGAAATGGTTGACGTTAAGGCACTTAAGACATGTTCTTTTCCCAACTAGCTTTGGGGTTTAAACAGATATTCCCCACAGGAGCTGGAAACAGAAGTAACAGAGAGAAGACTCAAACACAACTCCAAATAATGATCCCAAACTGAAATAAGACAAAGTTTAAAGCTGCAGGTGGCCACACAGAGCTAAGATTCATTAGTTAGCTAGCCAGCTAACAGCATGGCATCAACTTTATTATTACTGTACAAAAACACAACTTTATCATGATTTGGGTGAAACTGGATCATATTTTATGCAGAGAATATTGTCTGGTTTTCCCTCTGACGTCCTCCAGCTGCTCTGCCTCAAATCTGCTAACTGTTAATGTAGCTGATGTTAGCGTACCAGATCTGCTCAGGGTCCCGCTTTTACAGATATCGTAAAACATTAACACATTGCGATTGACTGTACGTCGTTAAGTGTACGGATATCGTATGTTTTCGCCATACTACATCTTGCCTGATCGGTACTGAGCATGTGCAACTCTCAACAGATAGATGAGAAGAAAACGAGATGGCTCACTCGTTCCATAATCAGCTCCGCAAGAAGACACTGTTAACATTAATTATTAAAACATTTTTATGTAAAAAAATCAATATTAGCTAAGGTAACATTAATAATTTTAAACTTTGGTGCCACTTTTGCCAACATTAGCTAAGGTGTCTGAAAACTGTGCTTGTCGCAGTAATGTATCGTCTCATACATGCACAGATGTGATGTACATATAAGTCACCGTATCTATATACTGATATATCATATACCTCATCAGAATGCTTTCGGAATAGGATAAAAACCATTTAAAAAGTATTAATCTGAAACATTATGAATTAAATGCACTGTTGAAAGTCAGCCATCTTGCTTTCTTCGCATATGTTGAGAGTTGCACATGCTCAGTACAGCCAATCATAATGATCATCATCTGTAAACGCAGCACTTCGAGCAGATCTGGTACCTAGACCGGACTGGAACTGAGAACAGCCCCCCAAGAGAGTTTGACGACAGTGGTACAGAGGTGATTTGTGCAGTTACCTGATGGACTTGATAAAACAAAGCTGCTAACGGTCATTTTAGGTAGTTATCTCTCCATTGGTATTGGATGCTGTAATTGGTCCCGGTCTGGACCTGCTGTTCACTGGGAGCTCCCAGTCCAGCAGAGTCAGCTAATGGGGTCCCCTACAGCTGCCTGACGGGGGGACGTAAATATGAGAAAGCGAACAGCACTTTGCTTCCTGTTTAATGTTGACCTTAAAGTTTCTGTCTTCTGCAGACAAAAAAACAAACCAGACAAGTAATTTATTGCAGGCAGAAAATTGCAGTGACCAAACACACAATTTTCAGCCATTTTCTTTTAGTAAATAAGGACAAATGCATTTAGCACCTAAAGTAAATGTCCCCCTTTTATACTCTCCAATGGAAAAGTAAAAGGAGATAACGTGCTGACTCTCTTATTTAGCACATTTACATTCGCTTTTGTCAATGATCACCACTCAGATGCTTCAGCACTTGAAGACGCATTTTAGAGACTCTCTCTAATCAGACCATTGATCCCTCACCTCTCTCTTCTTTTCCCTTGTGTCATCGATGGTAATGGGTATTGAAAAAGACATCAATGGGGTCCAAATTAAAGTAGATGTCTCAGGAAAGTGGAATTTCTTCTGATGTGTGACTCGGCACTCAGGACTTCCTCCGCTATTTTTCACACTTTTTCTTGCAGTACGGCTTCTCAAGCTCACTCCCTCAGGCGCTCCCCTGCCACTGACTTCTAAAAGGAAGACACTCAATGACCAGAGTCCAGGCACTGTGGAAGCAGTAGGAGGTTCAACCTCAAAGGAAGTGTTTGTGTGCTGCTGTCTGTCTGTGTTTGGATCTGTTTCAGTGTCCATTTGAGACTGGAATCAATTTATCTTTCACGTTGTCATTTTCTTTATTTGGAAAAATTATGAGAGGAACTACACTGAGCTTGACCACGGTGGAGTATCTCAGTGTTTATGTAGCAAGGAGAACATAAAAGGTAACAAAAGTGTCAGTTGGCTGACACTTAATGTTGGCTGTTTGCTGGAGGATCTGCACCTGAATCCATCAACACCACTTAATACCTGTATACAAAAGGTTATTATACTATTCACGCACGTGCAATAATTAGTATTGAGCGAGTACTCATCTAGTATCAAACAAGTAAAAAAAAAATGTTATTAAAAAAAACTTCTGTTCTGTAAGTAGTTCTCGTGATCTAAAACATTGCTTGGATGGTCAATTATATGTAACATATGTATAAAGGTGCAATATAAAGAGCAACATCGTCTGCATAGAGGAGGAGAACAGAGTAGATACAGAAACCAAGGATTTCACCCAGGACAAAGGTTTACATAAGTTCAATTTAATTTTTAATTATATAATAAAAGATATCTCCGGACACTTTTCATATATCAGGTCTAGACCGTACTCCGAAAATAATTTACAGAAACCCAACAATTCTCAGCTTAATGTAATTTACAATAATTTCCTAAATCTGACCACATACTTTTGTTGTCTAAACCCAATCAGCAACCTCTGTGGTTGCAAATGAAACCAACAGTCAAGTAACAAAAGCTGCAGTTCCTCAAGCAGCCACTAGACACTGACTGCAGCAGTGAATCAGTTTCCATAAAGCCCCATACTAAAATGTCCAACATTAGAGCAGAAATAATCATGTGGACAAAAATCTGAAGTGGCGTTACTCAGTACTGGTGAGTACATTTATACCGAAATGCTAAAGCTGTCAGACTGACAGACAGATACTGACAGATTCTGAGGAGGAATTCATACATTTCTTTTTCATAAGTTTTACAGTTATGGCAAAGAAGGAACAATTTATGACGATAGATTAATATGTCTTTAATGTATGAAAAATGGCATCGGCAAGTTGCAAAATGAAGGAGGGAGAATGAATGAAGAGAGATCAAGGAGACAAGCAAATGAGAGCATTGAATGTGTGTCAATGAGGCTGATGTGTAACAAAGACAGCTGATGAGACAGAGTTGGACAGAGACCACAGAGAAAATGTGTTGAGACAGAAAAGAAAGACGTGTGAAAGAGAACAACAGATGAAAGCTGAAAGGATCTGAGAGAGAGAGCTGGAGGAATGAAGCAGCCAACTGGCCTTCCACTGCAGACGTGATCGCTGTGTGAATGATCTGCCTCCTCATCCTCCTCCTCCCCTCCTGTTTCTCAGCTCAGACCTCGATGTGACATCTTTGCTGGTAAGTGGCCATGTCACTCCATCCAATAACGTTCGATATTTCACTCAAAACCACAAGCCTGCTGAAGGCGCTACATTAAAAAAAGAGAATCACCACGGTAAGGTAAGCTTGGTCCTCTGGAGAACATGAACATCTCAGTTACCACTGACAGTAAATAAAATACACAGAAGTTCTTTCTAACGGCTATGGACGAGTTGAAACCAAGAGCAGCCAATGAGAGCAGCTCAACTCGCAGTACGTCACCGCTGCTGGCTGCTAACAACAATATGGCTAACCATAATAGTGAACTCGAGGCTTCGGAACGGATCTCCACAAACCAATGGGTGACGCCACAAAAGATTCACACTTGGCAGTCCCTCCACAATGTTTCGATTGCAACAATTAATGCAAATTCAAACAAAAACTAGCTCATTTACATCAGTTGTTAGTTAGCTAACATTTTACTAACTTAAGATGTGACTATAGCTGCTGTTAAGTCCAGTAGTTGTTGAAATACTTCAGTCTGGACCAAAGCATTGCGACAACCAACAGACAGACCAGTGTTTCCTCCCTGGAGCTATGCTAACATTGCTAATACAAGTGATTGTCAGATCGTTCATACTGACATTTTATTCCGTTTGTGGTTTCCCTAAAAATGTGTTAATATGAATGTTTTGTCCAAACCAAAGTACCAACCAAAACAAACAGTTCAAAGCATTTAAACCTTTCACCAATTTCAAAATGAAATACAGTGTGCCAATTTTTGCTAAATCAACATTGTTGCACCAGACAGGAAGTCAATCAGTCAGGAGGTTTTATGTGTATCTTTTTAAGGACAAAATACACAAGTAAACTATGTTGGGCACAACACACTGTACATTATTATTATTTTTTCCTCCCAAAGCTTGTGTCGTCAGTTTTAGGGTGTGTTCATCTGCTGGAGGGTGAATAAACACCTGTCAGTGTAAATGTGTTCAGGTTTTTCACACCAATAATGGCGGTGGCACTTTAAAGCGAAACACATAAAATCAGTCTTCTATAACCAGAATACAGAAAATAATAGGAAATACAGGATATAACAGAAAATACAGGATATGAGAGAGATGCTTAGAATTCAACAATACAGCCACAGGGTAAATAATAATTCAATCTAGTTTGCTTTATTTCACCATAATAATCCGGTCTGCATCAACACTGCAGGGTACATACGCTAAAAACAGTTATTTGTATTATCTTTGTGTTTTACTTGACCTGCGCTGAGAGCAGCTGAGAAGATTGAGCTTCTCTTCTTTTCATCTCAGTTTCTTTTTCATCTCAGTTTCTTCAGACAAAATCCTCCCTTTGATAGGAGACATCTGCAGGATATTTTGTTTCTTTGCATGAAACACAAATGTGGGATATCAAACAGTCTGGAGAATTTTTTGACATCTGTTTTTTGAGTTTGTTAACCTTGATTAGAAAAGAAAGATTACATAAAAGATGAATGGAAATTGCTCAAAGGGAAAATGGAAGGTGTTTGTGATGCTCCGTCAGGGTTAAAAATCAGACAATTACCTGATGACCGTTGACTTGCAGATGAGTGCACTATAATTTAGGAAATGTGCGGCAACATTTAAATTACCTTATCAGTTTCAAAGCCACCTATTTATTTACATGATAAATAAATAAAATTCTAGTTCCAATTCTCTGAATCTGATCAGAATTGTAAATCTGTTAATGCTCTACTGATTGAAACAGGAATAATTATGATAAGATATTAATGAATAAGATATTTATATTTTCAATGAGATCTGCCCATCCGGCACTGACATCTTTCAGAACAAGGGCACAGCGAGATTTGGGGTTGTTTGGCTAATAAACTGTTAAAAATATTAACACAAATGCAGAAAAACAGATCAGTCAGCTTACTAGTCATAAGAAGTACAACTCAGCTGATAAATTAATATTTAGTGGAGAGCAACCAAATAATTGTTTTAAGAAGTGCTCCAAAACTACATCTGTTGTAATGATAGCACCATCTAGAGGTAAAATAAGTACTTTTGATATCTTGCTTATACTTTTCCAATCTAAATAGTTCTTCTGTTCAGTTTTTCTTAAAATTTCTGGATGCGCCTGAAATCTGAGTCAGGTGGCGTCCTATGAAGAACGACAAAGTGTTGTTGGGCTCAATCCAACACCAGCCTTTAACCCAGCTGTTGGTGTCCCGTGTGAGGCAGTTTCTTTAAAGCTACATGCCGGCACACGTTGCTGTATGGCGGCCTATAACAGTGGTATCTGAGTGCAGGTAGCAACTGGATACATGCAATTTCTCCTCCATCATTAACAACCCCTCCAGCTCTACAGCTCCCCGCATCTCCAACCATCGGCCCCATCTCAGAGCACATTCCTCACTGAGTCCACAATCATCCTAACGCTTTATTTGTTGTGTTTGTTTTATTTATCCAGCTGCCTTGTGTGCCATTGTTTACCCTGCTGGCGATGTCCTTGAACGTCCATACATCTCGGAAACGGATAATACCTGCCAAAATCTAATTTGACCCACCCCTCCATCCCCTTCCACCTCCCCCACCCCTCTCTTCCTTGTCAGACCTTGTAGGCAGATCCTTTTAGGTCTGCAGATAATAAATATCTGATCTGTGCTGCTGCAGAAGAGATGGATTATAGAGGCGGAGGGAAAAGTAGGAAAAAGCAAACAGAGTGAGGAGGGAGAGTGAAGAGGTCTCAAAGGAAATGGAGGACAGTGTTTATCTGGGATTTCTCACTATCAATTATTAACTTATGCTTCATTAATTAAATCTATAATCTGCAACATTTCCTCATTAAACTCTTGAGCTATCTTGTAGCTGAGTTGTGTTCTTTAAATCTTTAAATCATTTTATTCTAGCTACATACAGCTAGCATAATACTGCACTGTTTGTACAACAAGGTATGATCAAATTTAACGCTTATGCTAGCAGTTTCCCTCTACTTCCATTACTTCTTATTGCTAAGCTAAGATAGCTAAGCTATCCAGTTTGAAGCCACACTTTTACAATCCACTGTTTACATTTTGGTGCTTTTTCTTTAAGTTATTTTTTTGGCCTTTTCATGCCATTATTTGATAGAGACAGCTGAATATCGACAGCAAAGGACCGCAGGTCAGATTCGAACCTGGGCCGCTGCAGCAACTCCGTATATGGGTCGCCAGCTCTACCGACTGAGATGACCAGGCACTCCGAAAGTTTGGTGCTTTTAAAGTCAAGATTGGAACCGGGTGAAGGATTTCAGTCATCCAACGTCTGGATCTTATCAGAGAAACAAGCTGAGCTAACGTTAGCAGCAGCTTGGCTACAGGACGCAAATTTATGAATCCTACTATGACAAAGTCATGATCCGCCCCACTCTTCCTCTGATTGGCTTAGCCTCAGGATGCTGATAGAAAACAGGAAGTTTGTGCTGTCCAACAAATTAGCTCAAAATTGTAAAAATGTAATAATTTCTTGTGAATGTCGTCCATTTGTTGACATTAAAGCTAGCGACCTGGTTGTGGAGGCTGAGAAATAACATTACGTTTTTAATTAACTTGAAATTGTATTGATGAAATATGACATTTAACGCCTTGAATAGAATAAACAAGTGTTCTTCTCTCTCTGTTGTCTCACCCGGTTGATGGTGTTGAGTTTCTTTCCTTTGCCAAGGCAGGATTCGTCGGATAAACAGTTTTTTTAAGGTGATAATTCTAATCAACAACAACTCCCATGATCCCATGCTGCTTCACCACCTCATCAAACTACCTCTTTTATTATTAGTTTGATGTGAGAGAAATTACTGTGGGTTTAATGAAGATCAGGTTATGTGCCTCCAGCTGTAGAATAAACATTCTGCACTTCACATGGAGTGTTTTCTTGTATAAGACGTGTTATAGTGTGTGTGTGTGTGTGTGTAATATGCAGAGAAAAGACAGTTTTATGTGTATTTGTAGACATATTTGTGCGTTCATCTGTGCATGCCTGTAGGCTATAAATTACTGTGTGTGTTTGCAGTCATACGAACGTGTAATATACCGTTATATTTATATACGTGTGTGTTTTAGTAGGATTAATATATATGCAGAGGGAGGAAACAGTTGAATAATGCAGGAGCGTGTTTGGCACATATTAGCTATTCAATCATGTGCTGCAATGTGTGTTTTCCATAATCATACTCACTTAAAGACACTCAGTGTGCAGGCAGACGGGCAGTCAGACAGACAGGCAGACCATCTGTGTGTCTTCTATTTCATCACCTGTTTTGTTTGGTAGCTTTTATCCCTCTGTATTACCCGAAGGTGTTTTTATCGCCCTGAGTCGAGTCTTCCAGGCAAACCTTTACTTCATACTGAGTACAAATCCTCGCTTCAGCTTTAAAAGAGTTTAACCCGAATCCAGCGTTTTACAGACCTAGAAACAGTTCTATTATGGATCCACCGTTTTACAGCTGCTTCTTTCACAATGTAACCTTACAAAGACATTTTGGGGCCAGTGTGCGTCACAGGATGGACGTCATTGCTGCTAAAGAGGCTAACATAGCTGCTGCTAGCATCAGAACGGGAGAGTATCGCTCAGTCTCTACAGGAAGTTGGGATCGCAAAACATAAATTCTACCAAATCGTAGTGAAATCACCGCAACTTTTCCACAAATTTGACCATTTATAGCAGTCACTAAACTGACTTCCTCGTTTCTTGAAACTGCAGGAACATCTCACATTGACCCTCCATCACATTATTCTCCTTCGATACGCAACCACTTTCACTTTCTCCCACAATTATATCGCACAAAAACTCTAAAAACATGGCAGGTATTTAGAAAAGCTGCCGTGAAACAATCCCAAAAGAAACGGCAGTAAAATCCTGGATTTCTCTGTTGAAAGAGGAGCAGAAAACAGAACTGAAGGCATTTTGTCTTCTCCCGACAAGCCGGCACCCAGAGACCCAGAGTTTTTAAAGGAAAAACCTAAATGAATGAGTGGAAAAACGTGACAAACGGAGATGTTTAACACCAGAGACGAAGGGTCTCTGAGTGGCTCGATGAGACTGACTGTGTCCTGTAAATGATCACCCTTTAACTATCGTCCTTCCTCCTGCCTGCACCAGGCGCCGAGCTACAAAAACATCTGCAACTAAAATATTCATCTGGTCTCTGGAAGATCTGTTTTTGGATTAAAGAAAATTGGTCTCCTGCTTCCAACGTTCGTGTCTCCTCTCTGATATTTCCACTCCTGCCGTGATGTGATCCCGGCGTCATCCTCTCACTGACGTCACGCTTCAAACAGAATTCGGGATGATTTGCGTACTCGTCCCCCCACATTTCATGTCGAGGCGGCTGCATCTGGAGAGAAGTTGTGTGAGGTAGTTTCACAGCCGCAGGCGGGGTAACGCGAGGAGAGCCGGCTGCTATTTCTGTTGCTCTGTAAAGAGTTAGTGCAGGTTATGTGTTTTATTCCTGCTTCTGTCGGACTGAATTCCCTTTCTACACGTCAACAACATTCACACATCACAAAGTCAGAAACAAAGCTGTATTTCACTTCCCCTGTCTGGCCTTTCATTCACGGTGTATTTAGACGCTATTTTGAACCATTTAAAGGACCTTTAGTGGCACCGAGAGTGCAGCTTTCTAAGTAAAGCGGGATAGATTTGACATACTGTGAGCTATATCTGCTTTTTACAGAACAGTTAAATGTGCAAGATGTCAACATAAATGTAATCCTAATTTTACTGAGCAGAACACAAGAGTCTGCGAACTTAAAGGTTCAATATATCAGATTATGAAGCCTGGCGTTGGCGTTGCTTCGTGGTGTTGGCTGATGGGCTGATTTGTAAACAATGAGCTAGTTAGTAGCAACCCTAAATAAAATATAGGAACAGATAGTAACGTTATTCTAAATATGACTGTGATTGATTGTAGGATTTCTGGAGGCTGTGGTGCGAGTTGACGACAGAGTAGGTTTGAATTGTGAATTAAACCTGAAAAAGCTCAAGGTTTTAATTGATTAAAATACCGATTGCTACTTTATGCTAAAGAATATTAAAAATAATATAGATGCTAAAATGAATAAGGCAGTTTTGAGAGGTGTCCCTAAAGCAGTATTATTATTATTGTTGTTGTTGTTGTTATTATCAGTTGACCAAACCCACTGTGTAGCAGTAATGTTGCAGTGACACTGTCCCCCTCTAATACTCTGAACAGGTCTGTGGAAGAAACAATGAGTCATTAGTTAAAATGATTATCATTACTTTCAGAGTCAGTCTCACGTCAGAGTTGAACCTTAACCCTTTATCGGGCGAGGAACCATATATGGTCACTTCCTTTATGACAGTTTATATTACACTTTTATGGCATTTTTTAAAATATAGGTAATACACTAATATACATTTCACTGTTACGGCTTTCTTTCACAAATAAATGAAAGTAGGCTTGATCTTGATTTGCTTATGGCCTATTTATTACGTATTTCCATAGTATATTGATGGCATATTTCTGCAGCAGCAGCTGAAGAGGAGGCTTGCTGTGCCACAGATTGTTGTTGTGCCAGCCCACCAAGACATCATTGACTTTGATTTTCAGCCTAAAACTGAACTTTCTTCTTCTTATATCCACCAATAACACTCCAGGGTTGAAATGTTAAATTCCCAAGTATTTCAATGAGTGCCCTATAAAGGGTTAATCTCTATTACTAGATTCTTTTCTTGACATTATCCTAGTGGTGACACAGTCCTTCACTCATCCAGAATAATGCAGGATTTCACATTTTCCACTTGAAACTCAGCCCAATTTAGTAAAAGCGGTAAAGTAGCTTTTAGAGGAGGGATTTGCATTCATTGTGAGGGGGAAGATTACTGAAGCTGACACACGGCTGTAAAACACACAGATGACATGAGTGAGACTCTATTGAGAGCAAATGAACAGCAGTCAACTTCCTGAGTGTGTGAGGACTTTATGTTACAGCGCTGTCAGCTAAAACCTGCAGCAGAGATTGTAGGGGGCGTGGCCTCCAGCTGTGTCAGTCAGAGCTAACAGAGCTAACCAGAGCAGAGGCATTAGAAGCACATTCACGCTGTTTATAAAAGTTTCTGTGAGGTACCTGTTTAAGCTGAGCTAACGGCTGTGTTGTAGCTAAGCTAGTGGCTCAGAGAGGCTGTGGGAGGTGGGCCGCCTTCCTCTTATTAGAGGAAGTTAACTCCGTTTAATAGAAAGGCTGTGTCAGCACTGGCCCTGCAAGGTTCAGGTGGATTTAAACAGAGAGGACGACTATGGATAATTGGGCTCCTGGTAGAAACCTGGAACGACGTACGACTCCCCCTCCCACACAGACACTGGTTGGTTGGTTGGTTGGTTGGTTGGTTGGGGATAACATCAGACTGAAGATGGAAACGGAGCTGACAGCGCTGTCTCCGTCTGATATCAGGTTCTGAACCTGAACCAAGTCCTCCTCAGTACGGCTATGGAAATGCGGCCGAACCTGACCTGAATGTGTCACTGTAATGAGGGATCACTGCACTTATTTATCTGGTGCACTTCACCCATCAAGGCAGCAACGTAGGAGCAAACTTCCCCCAGCAGGTCTGATCTGCTCTGTATTTACTCATTTACTGAGCAGCAGCAGAAGAAGAAGATCCTGGTCTGAGCTCTTTGGAACAGTTTGAAAAAGAAAAATGACATTTAAACACCGAATGAACCTAACAATGTTATAATTAACAATTTACATCCATTAAATGCTCAACGTCT
>JAGRRF010009292.1:30385508-30397763 GCA_019097615.1 Morone chrysops
CTTCTATTAGTGCTGAGTAATAGGCTCCTCTGGCATTACGGAGAGCCTTTCTATAATTCTTATATTTTATATATAAAAACAATCAGTAAATCCATAAAAAATAATCATTCACCGAGTGTCATTGAGCAGAGGATTATAAATGTTAAGCCAATCAGTGACCCTCCATTTTACACAACCTGCAGTCTCACTGCCAGTTCTAACTTTAATACAACTCATCAGAGGAATCGTGTTATTATATAATTATTTCAAACAAACAATGTTGTATATATGAATGAAAATGAATACATGAATATAGCAGCAAACTGCTGTTAGATATGTGAACATAGAGGGACTTGCATGCACACACACCATAACTCCACTATGTGAACAGCAGAGTAGAGCCACTAAAACACTGTTTCCATCAGTGATTTAAGGTTTATTTAGACAAAACCAGAGTTGGTGAAGTTGTTTTAAAGTTTTATTTAGTTTCTGTCCACCTTGAATGAAGTTACGATGTTACTGTCTGTGAGGTAAAATCTGTGTTTTTGTCTCTGGAGTCTGGTGGAGAGTGATATTACGGCTGTTTCCAGTTTCTTTCATCACTTTGTTTTTACTCTTTAAACACACAGCGCTCTGCTATGTCAGATGTCAGCTGCTGGCTGGAGGTCTGCTTTGACAAAGACAGACGGACAGTGGCAGCACTCGGTCTGTGTGTGTGTCCACTGCAAACTGGGATTTATGAGAAGGAAACAGACGCTGATGGCGAGTGTGATGAATTGAATAAACTTGCGTCCACAAGCGTGTGCGACTGATGACAGCGTCCTGGTTTTCATCCAACCTACAACCCGCCGCGCTCGTTCTTTCTGTCGGCCTCTCTCACATAGACGCTCGCTGAAAGAGACAAGTTGTCACGCACCATGGTGTGAAGTGTCACCAGGAAAAGCTCAGCCTACGGGCAAAATCCTCCACCCTGCGTCATCTTTATTATCACTGTACAAACACACAACTTTATTATCACTGTACAAACACAAATTTATTGTGTTTCAGCCAAAACGTTTGTTTTACAAGAAGACGAAACCCCAAAATGCAAATAAATAGTCATGTTGGAGCACTATGTATGCCACAAAATACCAAAACATCTGAGGATGTGATCTAAACGTGTAAAAAAAAATTTTTCATCAGGTTTCCTTTGAATTATTTGGGTAGTAGCCGAAACATATTTAGCGATTTTAGAGGATTTTAAGGTTTAATTGTTTTCTCACACGCCTCCTTAATTCCTCCTGTTTGCCTCTGAGGCCGTAACGAAGGGAAAGTTCTCCTCCAACAACTCCAATTAACTCTTAATTGCTTTAATTAATAATTGCTGATGATAAAACCTGGAAATATACTCAACTCATTTTACCCTTTTGTTTCTAGGTGTGTTTCAGTAAACAGGCATCGTTAATAATAATGTGCTTGACTTAAAACAGAGCCCTCATAATTCATTTACAGCTGTCTAATTGATGCCAACAAGTGGTCACACAGTGTTGATGTAATAAATAATAAACATAAATGAAACATTCATGCAGGTAATTACAGGGAGGTACTGTATGTACAGTGTGCAGTGTGTGTCACTGTAATGCACCACAGTTGAGACGGAGACTATAAGACCGGCTGATACGAGCCAGGGAACTCGCTTTCTGCCAAATTGGCTTCTTTCCGAACTCTCCATCAGCTAACTGGAGGTTTCAAAAAGGAAAAATAATTAGTAGGCAGCAGTTACACATTTATCCTTCTTCCTTCCATCACTTGTCAGACAAACAGTGGTTGATGTAAAGACTCTGATGAGGCATGCTGTAATTGTTTCAGTGTCATCGTTACATAAGGATTTAATTCTTCAGAGGAAGTAAAATCTTCTCTCCAGCGTTGGCTGCAGTGGGGGCACTCGGGTCAGCTCTGGGTCAGCTCTGGGTTACGGCTGTAAGTACTACAACACAGTTACAACCATTACTAACATCTTACTTCTGTATAGTTTAACAGTGTTTGTTCATTATCTTGCAGCCAACAAACGAAGGCCTAAACTATTTGCATCTTCATTATTATTATTATTATTATTATTATTGTTATTACTATGCACCAAATGAAACATGTTTTTAAAAATAGAATTGTGTTTTTATTTTAATTGTATATAAAACAACTAGAAAGAAAATATTTTAGGCCGTATTATAATTATTATCTTATAATATCTCAAAATATTGAGAACATTTCTCATTCTAATTTCCATATTTCCTCATTGAGACTTACATAATCCTGTTTTCCTGTCACACTGGTGGAAATGTGTGTTCACACACTGAATGAGGAGATAAACAGTGTAAAGCTCTACCAGCTAAGCTCATTTTCACACACAAACTTCCTTCTTACTTATGAGAGAAAACACAGATTTTCAGTCTATTCAATTACTCTGTGTTTCACAGACGGAAATTAAATAAATAAAAGAGGAGTACCAGAGATGTCAGTCTCACTGAGGGTAATATCTTTTAAGATGGCATGAACTGTCGTATAATGAAAGTTTGGAAGATGGACTGCAGAGCCTGAGGCCTGTAGCGCAGCGCTGATAGAGCGAGCTGAGCTACCACCGTTGGACCCTGTGGGCTCTGCACCGGAGTTATAGAAGCAATACTGAGTAACCCTGTAGGTTTGTGATCAATCAGTGAGAGCGGAGGAAGTGATCAGTAGCTGACGGGCCGGTTTCTCTGTTGTTGCTGTGTCTAATAATGAAGGTGAAAGGTAAACGGATTGTACGTATAGCTCTTTTCTTTCGAACCACCAACCTCGTGAGACACAACCTGTTCAACCATCTGACTATCAAGTGTTTTCAACCAAACAGACCAATGAACCATAAAACGATTAAAGTCAGTCAGGAGAAGGAAGAAAATATCTTTTCCATCGAGACAAGTCTTCAGTGTCGTTCTGTGATCGATCTGATTGGTCCAGACCTCTGAGGTTGGTCTCAGATGCTTAAAGCCTGAAAAGACGAATTCTCACATGATCAAGGTTAGTGAGCCTGTTTGCACATTCATTCATTCATTTTGGGAGCTGATCCATTGAAGCTGCTCCCAAGGCTCCAAGCTTCATTTGTGACAATTAGTGTCTGATCGTTTGTTTTCTTAAAGCTGCAGCACAGACTCTGTGAAATAAACTGAACTGGGGGACTGAAGGTGCCGGTGAACCTTCTCAGACGTGGTTATCGGATGGTCAAACACCTTCAGAAACCTACAAGAGGTCAATGAAAATGTCTTTATTCTCTGAATCTCAGAATCTGTGACAGGAAGAGAGAAACTAATGGGTTGTTCTGAGTGACAAAAAGGAACGAATGCAGAGAGACAAAAAGAGCGCGAGAGAGACTCGCTTTAGGCAAATCAAGATACAGTCGGAAGAACTGAGACGAAGGGTGGAGGCGAGAGTGGCAGCTCTTTCCCAGAGTGCCGCGCTGCGAGTTCAGTCCGCAAAGTCTCCTGGGAGTGAGCAGAGAGAGAGAGAGTGGGATGAAACAGGACAGGACCGTCCAACCATCTCATCAAACGCTGACACACGAACCGCTCAGAGGGGCCGAGGGGAGAAGTCTTTACACAGTGTCTGTGACCTGCGAGAGCCTCGAGTTCGAGCCTTGACGTCTCTATCTCAAGTTACTTTTTAAAAGTGTCGACTTCTCGGGCAAAAAGTTTGACAGGCAACGATTTATGCAGAGAACAACGTCAGCTGTCCATAAAATATTAGGATACTTCTCAGTGAGCCAGTGTCGAGCAGGCTGGAGCACTTTTAATTGAACTTTTTTAATATAGATATTAAAGGCCGTTCAGTGAACAGCAGTCAGCGTTCGTATGTCAGCATCATATTTAGAATAACGTTATTATCTGCAGTTTGTTTTGTATATCTGTATTGTGACACAAGCGTTCTCAGGTGGGAAGACGGAGCAGGAGGACTGTGGTCACAGTGAACGACGAAACTTTACAGACTCCACAATAACCTGAAATCAATCTGTCACATATCAGGTGAAGCCACCGGCATCATGTGTCATCTGTCTGTAGTGCAACAGTACCGACTGCAGTGCACAGGGAAATTGAGGTTCTTCAATAATACAACACCTAAAAAGGTTTTGTTCCTGTTCTTCTGTATGCCCATATAAGGACTGCTCATAAGAGGCATTGACCTTGTTGTGAACCTCCTCAAGACTTCAATCACCATTAATCAAATATGCTAATGATCTTGAACAAACAAATCAATTGTAGTTTGAATAGATTGACTGTTAATGTAAGCCTCTGTTTACCTGCAGCTCTGCTGCTTTGTATCAGTGTGGCTCGGCTCAGCAAAACAACAATAAATCCAACATTAAACGGTGAAACTAACAGCAAAAGTGTAAACTATGGAAATAATAAATGCTTATTATTCTGCCCTCCCTGAACGTAGGATTTAGTTTGGCAGATAGCAAACAGTTCTCCAATAAGAGTCAAAGTTTCCTTTCTTCAAGGGTTTATTTATGACTCTCAATTGAAGTTGACTGTAAAACTGAAATACATACAACAAAGAAAATTAAAATATTATACTATCATATTATATTTATCTCTAAATACCAAAGGTGTTCAACACAGTTTGAAACAGCACTACTAACAAATAATACAGTCCGCTAGTTTAATGCTAACATATAATATAAAACCCCGTATACAAGCTAACAAATTAGCATCGTCATAGTGACGAAAATATAAAATAACTGTCAACTTACAGAAACAGCAGTAACAGCAACATACACCACGATACATATACAATACTCACAGGCATATGTTCTCTTTACTCTTAAAAAGATTGGCACTGTTAAACTTCGGCTGCAGATTGACTTTGTTGACATTGTTTAACTCGCACTACTCTTGTCGTCATACTGCCACCCTCAGGCGAAGACATGCAAGTCAAAGTGGGGCAGCACACTTTGTTTGAAGTTTTTTCATTTCACCTGAACTTAAGCTAACACAGATACAGCCACACAATTACCTCAACTTTTTATTCTAATAGAAAATATTTGAATGTGCTTTTCAAGCTGGATCTGCATCAAAAAAGAGCTGGACAGAGAAGATAGAATTGAAAATTATTCAAATGATGAGATGCTGCAGATTTCTCCTTCTGGTGCCAAAGGGGAAGTCGATTGGCTGTTGAAGAACAAGGAGAAGATAGAAAAACAATAAAATGAGACTGACAGAGATCAAAGTTGGTACAAGAACAGGAATATACCAAGAAATCTTCAGGGCTTAATTATTGTCTTCTTTAAACATTATTTTCTCCTTCACATTACTCTATCCATCAGTACACAGCAAAAACAACCAGAGAGCTGCTCCACCTTGCCTCTTTCAGAGTAAAACTTTAACAAAAAGCTTAAATAATTTCTGCCATTAGGGGGTCTCTCACATCCAAACAAAAAGAAAAGAGGACACATGCACAAAGGGGATATGACACCATTGACAGGCGACCGGTGAAACGCAGTGTTACCTGGATAAAATGATTTCGCTGGGTTTGAACCATCCACATATATAAAGATGGACGACACGACAGCTGACTGCAGTATAGACTCTATCTCCCCTTGGTGGCTGACTGCAGTATAGCTCATAAAGCCCATTGGCTCCATGTTAATAAATGGGACAAACTCAAAAATCATTTGATAAGAACGAATCACACTAATGTTTGTTCAGTTGATCAGTTTGGTTTTAAGTAGTTATTTGAAAATATAAAAAGGGGGTTTCACATCAAGATTGACAGCTGAGTCCTGCTTGCCATTGAGTCGGTCAGGAGTATGGGCAGGACCTCCATACCATGGCACCGATCTTGATCACTACTGCACAGACTCTGGCTTCGAATGACGTCACCACCGTAAGTTGTCAGAACTGTATCTGGATATTTTAGCTTCATTTGGCATCTTTTATCTTTGTCGATGGTTTGAACATTGTTGAAAACATTTGGGATAAAGTACACAACTGAATACTTCCACATTAAAATGTCTATTAAGTATTACATATAAAATATTACATATTATAGCTTTTACAGTTTCACAAACTCAAATTAATGTTAAATATCACTGTCCAGTCCAGTTAAACATCTGTCGGATTACATGAGCTTGTTTGTCTGTATTTTGTTGTGTATTTCCTCTGTATGCTCGGATGCCTCATATTGGACTTGATGTCTCACAGACTGTCTGTATTCATGTCGCTGTCTGTTACTATCTGATTATCATTTGTTTTCCTCTTTTAATGCCATCTTCTCTCTCTCTGTCTTTTGTTTGGATAGTTCTGTGTACGTCTGAATGTCGTCTGGTCCGTCGTACTCTGGTCACACTCTGTGATTCCCTCTTCGTCATCCTCCTCATGCCTGCTGTTGTACGTTGAGGACAGTAGAAGAGCGTTCGTGCTGCGCTGGCAGTCTGTCTGTTTGATGTCAAATTTAAATGTGGAAGCTAACAAAACATCAATACGAATATTGACCACAGTCAGAGCTTGAAGTTGGACCCAGAGACCGTTTGTCTCTTCCTGTTCCAATAAAGGAGGAATTCACAGGCTAACTTTTAACTAGGGTATATCACCATGGTAACCTTTGCTGTACCTGGGGCGCCCACCCTGTAGAACTGGTGCCCCATGTGAGGCTGAGTATCCGTCTGATTGACATAATTTTCACTTGAAGCTGTGGTAGCGGCAGTTAGCGGTTGCAACAAGCAGGTTTTTACATTTTTAACATGAAGTTGTCATCTAGCCTATCTAAATCTGACACACTAAGAGCACTGGAGACTAAACAAGTTTCTGGAGTCTGGATAAGTGAGCCCAGGTTACGTACTGCACTGGCTTTGGAGGGGAAACACTAGAAAGGGTGAGGAAAAAGGGTGAGGCAGCACTGAACCATAACAACATTGTTTACTTGTGTATTTTGTCCTTTTCCCTTCATATTAGTGCTTCTATCATCGGTAATTAGGCTATGTAGTTAAAAGGTTTTAGTTGTGTTTCGGGGCACATCCACAGGAGGGGCCTGAACTCTGACTGGCCACCATGTTATACTTACTTCTTCCACTTTAAAGCTAGAGTGAAGGTACTGCTAACATATGAAACTAAATGACCTAATGTATCCATGGGAAATCCAAACCACAACACCTGAGCTCCTACAAAAGCAAACAGAGAAATCCTGGCTCCAGTTTAAAACCCATTCTTCATTATGTCTGTTTTCTGGCGCTGAGGTCCCCAAACAAAAGCCTTCCACACATGTGGCTGCCAGAGACACTGAATATACAAACCATCCGTCTGTTTGTGTGATGTCTTTTAAATCAAATCAGCTGCTTCCTGCCAAGAAATAAGTTCCGCTTTACAACGCACTAAATTCTCGAATGAGGCTTTAAAATATGGCAACCTCTGAAAACAAATTCAAGCGAAAGCTGGTGTTTGATTTGGTGTTGAGGAGCTATTTTTGGTGATTTCATTTGAATGTGTTTTGCTCAAATAAACACATGAAAGTTTCATGAAGTGGCGGTGCCGCTAGAGAGGCTGGTTTGTGATGGTAAGTGCTGTGGGTTCAAACTGATGGGCCATGCTGGAAAGTCTGACACAGAGAAGTAGTTGATTAATGTCCTCATCTCTGAAGATTACCTGTGAGAATGCCCTTGAGCAAGGCACTTTGTCATTGACTGTAGAGGCTGTTCTGTGGTGAAGGAGGGCTGTGCTTTTCACTGGACGCCTCCCCACTGTGGGAACAACACTTTATTTCTAAAAACACGAGGGAGGGATTTTATTTTCTCTTATCTTGTTTCTTTAACAGACCTACAGCTTTAATTAGGGCCTGTAAAGCCGCAGACAGCTAGAAAACATAACGTATTATATGGGATGTGTGGCTCAACAGCCCTAAACTGCAGCCCCAGCATCACGTTTCACAGATATACAAGGAAACTGGCGAATAGGTATAACAAGTCCAGACGTACAAGAAAGGACCCATGCCCCAAACCCATCAGGAAGTCAGCCATTTTGTGGTCATTTTTGGAGATTGCATTCGTTGTACTTTAATAAACTCCTCCGTGGGAATTGTTCTGATCATCTTCAGATTTGGTCAGTGTAATCTGGAGACCATCACGCAAAAAGTGATCATTGAAGGTGTGGTACAAAATTTGGATCTTTTGCCAAGAAACAGCAAGTTGCTTCAGTGTACTTTTTTCAATCTCAACCAAACTTCACATGTTTGATAAGAGTCTTGAACACATATACATGCCAATATTCAGATATAGTATAGCGCCCCCTACTGGAAACAGGAAATTTCACATTTCATACTTTTATGTACAACTCCCTGTGGATTGACCCAATCCAACTGAAATTTGGTAAGAAGACCCTGAAGACATGTTACAAGTGACAAAAAAGTTTGTGTTTGTTGGTCATTTGACAATTTTTTCAGGTATTTTACTTTAGCAGCCTCCTACAGAATTAATCTGATCGACTTCAATTAAAGGTCAGTGGCATCTAAAAACCATCATGATGAAAATGCTAATTGTGAGTTTTCATTGTCCATTGCACGTTGTCAACTTTCGATATACCACAATGAAAGAGGAAACTTTGTGTACTTTGTCCAATCAGCCCCAATGATTAAAACTTAATTTATCATGAATACTTGGCTTCACCCAAATTTCACATTAATAACTGCAACCACTACAATTATACTTTTCTCCAAAACTTAAGCGTTTACACTTTGAAAATGTTGAAATATAAAAGAAAAGCACCATATGTGTTTTGGCCGCCTGGCTTTGATGTCACTCTGTGGCACATCATTATCTAACACAATAATTACCATGTGAGCAGATTTGCCCGAAGACTTTGTCTCGCTATAGCTGATGCACTACATAACATAATGACACAGAGCAGCTAATAAGAGCGTCTTTGAAGTCTGCTGAGGTCTAATTTGTTCCTATCAGGCAGTTGTTGGAGCCTGGCGGCTGTCAAAGAGGACTCCCTCTGCCCCGAGTTTGACACAAGATGTCTTGTATCTATCACGTGTATGAATCACTGTTTCTACTCTCCTCTGTTTGCAGTCTCATCTTTAGGCTTTAAGTTTCCCCCCATATTTCTGTGCTACTTCCCCTCAACCCCTCAGGCTTTATTGTCGTGATGGCAGATGGTGAGACTTCGCACCGGCAAAGAGGCATCTTTGATGAGCACGCAGGGTTTTTCTCGCCTGTTTGGTAACTCAGTGAACTTGAGTGTGTCTGAGTGGGAGGAGAGGAACAGCGGGGGGTCATTAATGAGCGAGCAGCATAGAGCAATTTGGGATGTTTCTGTTCATAAGTATACAATGGAAAGAGCTACCTGTTTATGAGTTCTCATCAGTTTTTTGCCATTTTACTAAACCAGATGGTAAATGTCTCTCCTCCTAGAGCCAAAATATCTCTGGAGAGAGCAACTTTATTTAACCATTTTCTACAATGACGATGTGCAGCAACACAATAACCAGATGATTTATAAACCTAACAAGCAGACCTAAAATTAAAGCTGAAATCCTCAAAGACCCTCAGATGCTGGTGTTCTTGTGGCAAGTTTTCAGACAAAAACAGTGGGAACCTTCCCCCCCACCAGCCTCCACTGACAAAACCAGTTATTTTACCTTGCGGATAATGGTGACACGCACTTCTGCGTAATGGCCGCATTGTAAGCTAACGTTCCACAACTTCAGGCTCAGATTGTTATTTTAAGTGTCATTGTAGAAAGGATCCCTACAGACAGTCCAAAGTCCCTGATCATGATGAAAGCTGAGATGATTATCTGTGGTCAAGGCCTGCTGTCAGCAGATGTGACCACCCGCCACCTCAGGAGTTCCAGTTAGCAGCCCTCGTCTCCATCACCGCTCCTCCGTTCGGTCCCTATTAGCGGTGTGTCGCAGCTCCTGCAGACCACCAGTGGAAGTCTGTGATTGGCCCTCTGGAATCTGTACTGCTTCAGTCAAGTCCCTGAAAGGGAAACTCCGACTGATGTCACACTTTGGATCCGTTTAATTGTTAGGGGGAGGATGCTCAGTCCGTACAATGTGTCCTGTGGCTCTCAAGGCAGATTTTTACAGAGTCTGGAAAATAACTGGAGTGATGTTATCACAGAGATTAAAGCTGAAATCCTGTTACAAACTGGGGGCGTGGAGTACCAGGAGGGGATACTATCTGTAGCAGATAACGTCTGCAGTGAAGAGATGCTATCAGGTTGCATTATGGGGAGTGTAGGATCCAGTTTTATGTGGGTCCTGACACAAACTATGGCATCATTTGTCCTGTCCTTGTCTAAATAAAAGCCCGAGAGGATTGAGAGAGGAAGTTGGACTACCTGGTAAGTGCTGAAAACGTGTTGCCCTGATCAACCAAACTCCATTTAGAAAACAAACATTTTAAACGTTGTTTTCTCATCGTTGCATTCAGACTTTGTTGGTCTGTCTGCAAGGTGAGGAGCAAAGTCTGAATGCAGACTTTTCACAAATCTCCATCATGAAGTCATTTCAGCATCATTTTGATCTGTTTTTGACATTAAATCAGTTTAATCTGTGTATGGCAGCCTGAGCCTGAAATAAGGGAAATATTTACTCATGGAGTAACGAGAGGCTTCACTGTCCTCCTGTTTGTCCTTTCTCTCTGTCCACACTTTCCTCATCTTCTTTATAATCTGTTTATTCTCACCCATCTCTCCAGTCTCACCCCCTCATCCTCTTCAAACTCCTCCTCTACATATTCCTGCTGGTTTGTGGTAATAAGGACGACTCACTCTGTTTATGCACACAGAAACACTCTGGTGGACGAACTAGAGAACGGTTGTTTCTATTTGCTTGTCTTCGGGCACTTTACAGAGGCAGCGCTGTTTCCTCCCTCCGAGAGAGGCTGATGTTCATTGACTTTAAGTAAAGACGGCATACTCTCTACAGCCGTCCTGAGGGCTTTCTGAATGTGTCTGCAGAGGTTTGATGATTTAGTTTGTCAGTGAGTGTTTCTGAAGGTATGCAGGTGGATGTACTGTACAATCTAGCTTCTGAGAGAGGAAACTCCGTGTTTAATAGATATAAAAACCTGCATTAACACAAATAAATTTCCGTCTGGGACAATTAAGACTATCTGTCTAAGCAGATATGAAGATTCACACAGAGACCCTTGTGTAGTGTTTTATCACCTTAAAGTAGACTTAAATAGTCCTTGAATACTTAGTTTGTGCAAAGTAAATATAGTGTACGAATGACACTGTACTGAAGTACATTTGTTAGCATTAAGAACACAATTCGGTTGGTTGATATTAACACAGTGCAGAGGGACGTAATGCAGATGTTCGCTATATTGTTAGAAATTACATTGATTATGGATGAAAAAAACATTGAAATATATTTCAGTCCAAAAAATTGGTTGTTTCAATAATCTTATGACTTCTTTTTTAACGATACAAGCTTTAGGATGAAATGTCTCAGGTTTATTACCAGTAAGTGTTCAGCATTGGTTCATTTTGTGTCTCTGGCTAACTGACTACTGCAGTTTTCCTCTGCAGTTTTCCTCTAACATTAACATTAGGACCACGTCCCAAAAGTAACAAATGAAGTTCAATTTATTTGGTTTTACAGACGTTCCGGGGATGTGTGTGAAACACAGAAAGAGAAGGAAAGATTTTCAGATGTAATGTCGGCCTCAATGCTTTAAAACAGTTCTCCACAAACCGATGGGTGAGGTCAGGATTTGGAAACCAAATCTACCTTTTGGGTTCACTTTGAACCTTGACCGTAATTCAGACAAATGATTGTAGAAAATTGTAAGTTTTTTGTGGGTATTTCTTGCCAACAGTTAAAACAAAACACCAAACAAACCTGAGGAGTGAATTGAATTGAAATTGAATTGAAAGCCTTTATAGTCATTGTAAACAGTACAATGAGATTTGGAGAGCAGCTCCGTAAAAGTGCACACATAATTATCACATACATAATACCATACAATTGAATACATTTAGTGCAAGTTTAAATTTGAATTGAGTATGGTGACAGCTTTGGGGAAGAAGCTATCCCTGAGTCTGTTTGTTCTGGTCCGTATTGACCTGAAGCGCCTGCCTGAGGGCAACAGGTTAAAGAGGTGGAAGCCGGGGTGGGTGGTGTCCTTCAAGATGTTTGTGGCCCTGCTGAGACAACGGGAGTTGTAGATGGCAGTCAAAGTAGGCAGAGGGCAGCCAAGTATTTTTTGTGCGGTGTTTGTCACCCTCTGCAGTCGCTTCCTGTCGGCCTCCATGCAGCTGG
>JAGRRF010009292.1:30398031-30410336 GCA_019097615.1 Morone chrysops
CCACCGTTGATGTACAGGGGGGAAGGGGTGGCTCTATTCTGCCTGAAGTCCAGGATGAGTTCCTTGGTCTTGTTGATGTTTAGTGCCAGATTGTTTGATGCACACCACTCGCCAAGTTTCAGGACCTCATCTCTGTAGGCTGCCTCGTTTCCCCCTGTAATCAGCCCCACCACCGTTGTGTCATCAGCAAACTTGACAATGATGTTCTCTCGCTGACTTATCTGAAGATACAGCGAGTAGAATAAAGAGAAATGACTGGGCAGATTCAGTAAGACCAGCCGGGTAAATATTGTTTTCAGAAACCAGAGATCTGGAGGTTTCTTACACATTCACAGGAATGCTGACAATAACAGAAGCACTGGAAGAAAAATATGTTGTTCCCACCCAATCATTTGGAGAACACTCAGCTTCAACAACTGGAAATAGTCGCTGCAGACACTCTTTGGTAAATTGAGATCTGATTGAGTGAGTACTCAGAGAGGTCAAAGGTCGGTGCGTCACCTTCGACAAAGTGAGCATTTATGCCTCAAAATCCACAACCAGATACCTTCAGAAAATACATCAAATCCAACCTTTACTGTAAATGATCCATTCCTGTTTATAGGAAAGACTTTTGAGGGGACTGGTATCTTTGATCTTTCATCTGTGATGGTCCATTTATGAGTGAAGATTGGTTCAAAGTCAAGGAAATAGAGATGTTCTGATAACATTTATCACTTTCTGATATTGATTCAGAGTATCGGCTGCCACCGAGTAGCATTCAGATTCATGTGCGATAAAAAACAGACATCTATAACTAATTTATTATTATTTCAAGTCTTTGGGCTGTACGTCTACTGTCCTCCAGTTTCTGTCCAACACTGACAGGAAGTCCTGTTTCAGGTATTTTCAGGTGTTCTTAATGGTATTTTAGAGTTTCCTGATAGTCAATAAAAGTAGTTGATGACTCATCCTGCACTCGGGGGCGTATATTAATGCTGTGTCTGGGTGCTCTGTGGTCGTCTAATGCACTAGTAAATCAGATCAAAATCCCAACACAAGGCATACTTCCTGTTGGCAGTAGGGGGCGCTTTGAGTATGATGGAATATTGCATGTAGATGGCGGGACTCAGATTGGACAAATTACAACTTCTTACATCGAAATTCGACACCACGCCGTTCAACAAAGTCACCAGATTGGAAGTAGAGCAGGTCGTCTAATCAGAAGGTTGGTGGTTCGATCCCCGGCTCCTCTCGCTGTGTCCATGTGTCCATTATATCTATTAGCAATATACCGAACCTCAAATTTCTCCCGGTGCTGCACATCAATGTATGAATGCTTAGTTTCATTAGTTCCCTTGCATGGCAGCCACTGCCATCAGTGTATGAATGTGTGTGGGGCGGGTGAGTGTGGCATGTAGTGTACAGCGCAAGTCGTATATATTTACAGTCCATTTACAAATCAGGTTTGTTGTGATTAAATATATAATTGCTGCTAAAAATGCTGCAAAGTGTTGTGTTCCTCGGCTGCATTTCATCTTTTATACATCAGCAGTTATTAAGTGTGATTATTGATTGACACACATTTCTACAATATTAATCCCACAGTTTGATTTCCTGTCTGCAGCTTTAACTGTCGGCTCTGTGAGATCTGTGGGACCACCGACTCCAGTGCCGGCGTTTCCAGGAGGGGCAGTGTAGGTTGTCCTGGTGAAGCAGCTTCTGCATGTTGCTGTGAGGAATGTAGTTTGTATTGTTCCTGTGTGTTAATAGTGTGAATGTTGTCTGGAGTTGGTTAATTGTGTACCGAGTTCTCTTTCCCACAGAAATGGTGAACGTAAACAGTCGCACTAAATTCCCCAGTTTTGATGATCCAGAGGTGAAACGAGTTGTTAACTTTGGTCTTAACCGGGTTGAACATGATAACGTCGAGCGCTGAGGATTCCAAACACTATTTTCATTCTCCTGAAGGAAACACCCTCTTTCTGGATGCTCTGGCTGGATGCACTGGGCTAATTAAGGTAGCGTCCACGTACGTACAGTGCAATATAGAGACAGTCAGGTGAGACAGGAACTGTCAGCTCTACCTGTCCTACATTGTTTCTACTCTACAGTGACTGTATCTGTACACACAGGTGGAAACTGTTGATTGAAATGTCTTTATATTAATGCATCGTAAAACTTAAACTGTAGGTTTAATAATAAACATAATTTCTACAGTTATAGCTGTTTCAGTATTTTGTGCCACTTGTAGAGAGTCACTGCTGAAATGTCTCATGTTGTTCTGTGTTTGACGTACGTTGGTTGTTTTGTATCAGCAGTATGCAGTATGGACCTGGAGGTACAGAGGCCAGCACTGTGCCACAGAGGTCCATGCCAGGGCGACGGGTGGCCTCAACCACCAAGTCCACCTCCGTAGGGCGCGTGAACAGAAGCTGGTCCTGTCTGAGGACATCAATATTTGGAGTTGATTTATTGTGTACTGTGTTCTGTTTTCTACAGAATTAGTGAATGTAAACAGTCCCATTAAATCCCCCTTCTTTAATGAACCCAGAGGAGCTGCAGCTGTCGGCTGTGTTGTTAGTTTCGTTAAAGTTAAATAAATAAATTAAGATTTTGTAATTTTGCAATAGTTTGTGGTTATTGAGAGGGTTGAGTATTCATACGTTTAATAAGAGATGTCCAGAAATGCTGTACCACAGTAAAGACTGTATATCCCTACATATTCAGAGTATATACAGTATTGAGATTAAAGATTGAGATTTAAACTAACCCGTTAATACAGTATGAATAATGATTTCATTCGTTTCTATAGCTGTCATTAAGTTAATGGTGTTTATTAAATGCATTTTAAATGTTACATTAATAAGACAATATACTAAAATTGGTTGATAATCTTTAATATAAACCGTCACATCATATGTCAGGTTGTGTTTGTACTGTCTTATAATGTTGTACAGTTCAGTACTCTGGTTATTTTTATGGTACTAAATTATTTGGAAATCCATTACCTCATTTATAATTAAAGGCATTATTAAATCAGCGGATATTTTGAACTCAAGACGACATTTATTTTGACAACTTCCACTTAGAACAGTCGGACTGAACCATTCGGTGCTTGCTTTCAGGGGTGGGACACATGATATTAGCTAAAAGGAAAAGACACCAGTGGTTTAGGTATGAATTATATGATAAGAGTTTAGTTTAGTAGTTTTAAACACAGTTCTTAGATAATCAATGTTTAGTGTTCACGATTAGTTTCAGCCCAGGTCATCAACAAACACTCCTCCATTGTTTACTTCGAATGGTTAACCTGAATGTTTGAGTGTCGCACCGAACAAGTGCTCGCTCATGGTGGGAACTGTTGGGTCTCTGAGTGTCCTGAGATATCTTCTGTTCTACAGTGTTTTATACGGAGCAACGGGTGGTTGGTGTGGAACCACAGCGGCCTTGTTGTGACTTAAAAATTCTGCCTTCATGTGTAAAGTGTATATTGTGGTCATATGATTGTCAAACTCTTTTTTCTTGTTATAGGAGCAACAGATGGGATTGTGAAGATAACAGAGGGAAAGCCTTTCTTTGTTATTATGTCGTATCATCCTCAACTTCTGGCCACTTTCCTTTGGACAACTTGAACCTTTGGAGCTCAGATGGTGGAGGTACAGTATACTGTGGTTCACTTGTTAGTCGTTCAGTTCATAGGGTTACTTGAGTGATAACGGAGACATGGTGGTCCGGTCTCAGTTCATGTTGGCTTCTGCTTACGAGCATCTGGAGGCCTCTGCACCGAACCCGCAGGCTGCTGCTGAGACATCGCGGCCTGTTCGTCGCAGCACTCAAAAGATTATTAGATTGGGGTCATCCCTATGTTCCCCGGGTCCTATGTTCCCCACTAAGGTTAGGGTTAGGGTTCCCCCGTCCCATACAAAGCGGGGAACATGGAACATAGGTATGCTCCTGTAAGATTCTGTTGTTGAGATACTGAAACATTGTGAAACCAGTGGAGTCCGCTCAGCTTTACACATATTTCCTACAAATATGCAAGTATTTTTGCACATTATTTTTATGTAGTTTGTATTCCAGTCAGAAATCTGTGAATCATTAAACTGTATTAAAAAGGTGAAAAACAAATAAAGTTACTGTTAAAAACAAGTTGAGTTCTTCTCTGAATGAATGTAAAGACTGCAGATTTTTAAGGGTTAAACAATTTATTCCAGCACTGATTAAACCTTTGCGTCATTATACAACTTATTTTTGAGTCTGGCTCTTTCAGACCAGAAGCTGGCTGTGAATCAGCCAATTACAAACAAAAGGAACCGGTTTTGCACATAAACTGTGGACTTGGATTGTTATTATTGTCAATGCTTCCTGGTGTCAGGGTGCAGTCCAGGGTGAAATCTCCTCCGCCTGACCTCCAAACACAGCCAGTTTGATTAGTCATGGCTGTCTGCTCGAGGCCGACCGCGGTGAGTCATTATGACATAAATAACTTCTGTTTAACTTCCAGTGGAGCTGAATTACAAGATATCAGGAAGTTATCAGTCGCTCAACTGAAAGTAAGTTTTCTCTCACTCTCACATTGATCAGATGGATGCACTCCACAGTATTATGATATGTATCCAAATACAGACATTAAAATTACTTATACTGAGACACACTGGTTGTACTGTAAAGGGGGGTTCATTTCAGACTTTAGGAAAAAGTATAGAGAGGAATGTAAAGAGATCACAAGGCAGTTATATTTAAAAGTTTCAACATTCACAGGTGGAATATTTAGCCATTTACAGATTTTGTGTCGTAGAAAAAAACATTAAAGTTTCTTAAGCTTGTGTTAAACTAAAACTTTATTTCAGACATTAACAGAAAGCCCACTGACTTCGTTAGCTAAAATGCTAACTGAGTTCCCGCTGTTAGGACTCTATAAATTATTGTTCCTACACCGAATGTAAAAAAGCTGTTTTTTTATGCTACATCAGGTGTTCATAAAGCATAAAACACTCACAGATAGAGACGTGCCATTGTACGGAGTCCAACTCCCTGTTATACCTTTAATGCACAAACTTTAATATGTTTAGTTCACTTACTTATGGTTGGGGAGGTGTAACGCTGTAAAATGATCACAAGATATGACTTTTAAAAAGAAAAGGAAATATACATTGTTTTGCAGTTTATTCTCTCTCAGAAATGAAAAGACTGAAAGAAAACTGATTTTGTAGATTTTTGTCTTAATAAGAATCTTTTTTCAGTCATAATTTGTGTTTGTTACAAAGAACGTTGAGAAAATCGTGTCGTAGCAGTACTGATTCCCCAACTCTCAAGTCAAGGAAAAGGAGCCTGAGAATCAGTCCCACAGATTACGAAAAAACATATAATGATGTGTTTTAATAATGCAATAATGTCTCTTCAATAAAGGTAAACATGGGTAAACTCTCAAACACTTCTTATGACGACAAGAGAGACAGTAAAGGGGGGGTGTTTCATAGTGTGAGTCCCAGGTGTAACAGGTGAGCTGAGTGATAAGCAGTATGTCCCCGTACGGAGAGATGTTTCCTGTGTTTGGGGTCGAACTTCCTATAATGAACAAGAGGAAAGTGAAATAAAGTTAATGTGATTGTGGAGGAGAAAGTCTGTGTGGAATCACCATAAGATATGTAGAGATATGTTTTACAGCTAAAGACCTTAAACTTAATTAATAATCATAGTTTATAAGCAGTTCACATAAAAATGATAATGTATGAATGTAGTTAAACAGAACTTTATTGTTATTGCTCATCATGCTGCGGTCTGTTCGGGTCCACTTGGATCAGGTCTGATGGTGTTGGGTCTCTTGTTTAGAAATAATTTATGCATGTTGGGTTCAGGTAGGTTTTCAGTTCCGAAGACCTCTGGGTTCAGAATCGATTTCAGCCTCACCTCCGTCTCTCTTGCTCTCTCACATTGTTTATTCTGACCTTCCTCAATCTGACCAGGCATCATTAGTGGAGGGACTTTGTCTTTTCCATCCACACCATCAATAATTGAGACTGTGTTGTTGGACTGGGCTTTCAGATGCTGAATGAGCCACACAAAGATGGGCAACATTTTATTAAAACAGCCATGTTGGTGCAGAGAGGACTGATACTTTTCATCATGTGTACAATATAGTCCAACCCAGACTCATTACTGCAAAGCTTGTTTTATGTTTAACGTGGACAAATTGCTAGCTAGCTAATGTAGCAAAATACTGTCAGCTAGCTTCATCCAGACTGATGACAAGTTGATGGGGCGAATCTATGCAGATGACGTTATTGATCTTGGCTTTGCAGCTGGCTGGCTACCCTTAGCTTGATAGCTCGCTAACATTATAACTACTTAAATACTATCCAAGTGGATGTGTTAGCTGGCTAACGTTCTACGAGCTACGTGCAATGTTAGGGGCAGGGAGCATCCAACTTTATCTTTTATCTTGTAGCTGCCATTAGCTTGTGCAGCCAACGTTAGCTGACTAAGCCAAACCAAAGAGAAAACCTCCTCAGTACTTTGTTTCCTGTGGTCAAACTGTCCTTAATCAGTATCAGATCCTGCATTCGGTCCCGGTCTGGTCTTGTTGTTCACTGGGAGCTCCCAGTCCAACAGACTGAAACCAGTATAGCTGCTGCTTATTTTTATCATACTCTCCATCACATGTTGTGGAGACATTCTCACTCGTTTGATGAAATGTATGTGTACCAATTAAAAGGTTATCAGAGGACAAGGCTACTGGGGCTCTCCTGTGATTTCTGTTGTTAAATGAGTGAAAATCTACCATGTCTGTAATTTGTGAAGTAAACATTTGACTGCAAACTACTTCTTTCATATTTCAGAAACACAGAGGTCATCTGACTGTATTATGTGAATCTATATCCCAGCAATGCTTGCTTGCTTGTTTTTCCTGCCCTTCCTCCTCTGGGTGAAGAATTATTGAAGCGGCAGTGGAATTATTCATAAGAGCTCTTATAGCATTTTGGGATCAGGAGGCTCATCTTGCTTTAAAGAGAGAATCCAACTGTGAAAGATAAACCTTCAGCTATCTCCAGGCTCAATACAAATTTTGTGGGTACTGCTACCTGCTGTATTGTTACATGTTAATCACATTCAGAGGTAATCCTTGCAGTTTTATCTGTAAATAGAGCACTGCAGGTAAAACCCTGAACCGAGTTAGCAATTTAGCTAACAGTTTTTTACAAGATTTAATCACAAATTGAAGGTTTATTGGTGGTAAAGTCATGTGACTGTGGTGTAGTTTGTAGCTAACGTTAGCTTTTTACGTCTGGGGATCAGATTTTTATATATCCTATGTGCTAGGCTAATTTATGGTGAAAAGACAACCATTTTGAAGATAGTTACATTTTAAAAGCAACATTTATATAGTAACATCTTAAGTTAACTATGCTAGAAAGATGTGAGCTAACAATTGATGTAAATGAGCTGGCTTGTTAGCAAGTGTTTAGCTCTGTAACATTAGCTTTTAGCTGTAACTAGCTATGTTGAAGATGGTTAAAAGATAAAAGCTATGTCATGTTTCCATCTTCAGGAGATGAAGGAAAACATGTCACAGTCGAGTCACGACCGTGTTCATCCAGGTGGGTAAAAATAAAAGCACTCATTGTAAAACGTTGCACATATTTGTCCGGTTGTTGGATTTAAACCTTCAGAGCTAGTCTTAAACTGAACTTATTGATCGGAGCGCTTCTGATGCTGCTGAAAGGAATAAAACTGCAGTCTGCTCCACGTAATTAGCAGTCTCTGTAAGCCTTGGTGGGTCTTTATGAAGCTAATTGCTTCAGCTACAAAGGTGGCAGGCCCCGCCACCCTCCAGTGGTAACCAGCTGTCAGGTTAAGTGGCTTGTGGGCGCCACACACACAGATAAACACACAGTACTGATATATATATAATATTCATTAATATATGCACACAAACACACTGAAATCCAAGTATCACAATATTATAATTATAATATAAACTTGATTATGTCACATTTAGATCCAAATATGCAAATAAAAAGAAAAAATAAATATAAATAGGACGACTTTCACATCCAGGAAATTGATTATAATGACCAGATATTGTGGGAATAATCCACGTTGTCCTGGAAATGTTTAAACTCAACTGTTGGTTGGATGAACCGCCACCCTGAATATGTGTAACATTAAAGTCCTTCCCTGTGGTTTAATCCTGCAAATATAATCATATGTCACACTGTTAAATCACACATGCCCTGAATATATCAACATTCCTGCAAACTGTACAGCTCTTTCATTTATTTAAACGTTTTATTACACATTTTAGTACATATTGTCTTATTTTTTATCTTTAATTATTCTCTGTTTCCTGTAATGCACCAATCTACCATTCTCATTAATTGTTCTTTAAGCACTGAAACTGTGGGAGGAAGTAAAAACCTTTTTGAGATCAGACAGATCTGATCTGATTGAGACCCATCAGGTGTAATTGGGTAATGCATGCACACTTACACACACAGGAGATGCCTCCAGCTCACACGTTGGAAACATATTTTGTGTTTTGGAGACAAATTGTTATTAATAATTAATGATTTTTACTGTCACCAGAATGATAGAAATGATTAATTAGTCTACATTAATTATCTGAATCTGTGAAAATATTTTGATGTTTAATATCAACCCATTACACAATGTTCATATAATCCGCACTCAGAATAATTCAATTTTCAATTCAATTTTATTTGTATAGCGCCAATTTACAGAAGTTATCTCAGGACTTACAGAGACCCAACAGTACCACCATGAGGAAGACCTTGGAGACAGCAGCAAGGAAAAACTGCCTGTTAACAGGCAGAAAACTAGGAAAGATCCTTTGGCTCTTGGTGGGTGGTCGTCTGCCTCGACCAGTTGGGGGAGAGAAAGAGAGAGAGAGACAGACAGGTGCACAGCAACAACACTAATAGTAGTGACTGATGATAATGAACATGAAGATGAATAAGTAACCCCGCCCAACTCCTCTGCCCCGAATTTCACTCGTTCCACCGGACTCGGCTTTATGACGTTTGCCTCTGTGAACCAACCATGTTTACTCGAGTATTTTGGCCATAAAAAGGTTTCTGTATCATTTAAATAATAATCGAGGACAGTCTGTATTTGGAGGCAGCCCTCCCTGTGTTACTGTAGTACTCTGACATATTTTATTGCTCCACAGTTGCAACCTGATGTAATCTCATAGAATTAGTTCACTTTGCCAAACAACATGAAAACGAAGCTCTTTGTGTCTCCTGTAAACAGACTTTAACCCCGTACAGTAATGTGACAGTTTCTCTGTTTTTCTGCCGAAGGTGGAAATCAGCAGCTTCTCAAGAGTGGGAGGGAGAAAAAAGAAAATCACTAAACCCAAGAGAAGAACAAACATGTTCCACAAAATGGAGGGCAGAAAATGTCAGGCTGGTTAGTGATGCTGCATTCAGAAACCCGTCACCGAGCTGAGACTGCAGTCTGTTCACATGGAGGCTGAAAACGGACGATTGTGTGCACACATTAATCAAAGAAAGACTAATTGAATCTTGTTTTCTCTTTCTAAGTTCTCTTATTTGATTTGTCTGTTAAAATAGCTAATTATTAGGAAAATGGCTCTCGTCTGATGGGATTCACAGAAATGTACATTTCAAGTTGCAACTACGAACACAGAGACACAGTTTATAACAGATTCAAACAATGTACAAATAACGTACCTTATCTGTACCATAAATAGTGCAACTGCTCTATAAAGCTAAAGTAATCTATACAGAAAACGTTACAATATTTTTAAATATTTAATAGCAGAGATTTGATTGATATTTATTTATTTATGAGACAAGAAATTCATTTTTTAACAGGTTTACAAATATTTTATGTCAATCATTGTTTAACTCCTCAAAAATCTTTTATTTTTTTTACTTTCAATGTGCAAACAACAGAAAAACAATAGGAAATACAGATTTAATGTAATAAGAAGTCAAACTAATGTTAGACTTTAACAGTAAGAAGACACTTAGAATATAGTTACATCATATCCGTTTATGTTAATACAGAGAGAGCAGGATCTGTAGTTGTGGGCTCAGAGGTCAAATAATTAAATTAAGTATTAATAACTAATAAATAAAAGTAAAATTACCAAAGGAATACATATTTAAGCACATAACTGTTTTACCTGTCAAGAAATGTTGAAGCCATTTCTCTCAGTTTCAGTGTTACTGCGATTAGTCTCTGGAGGGTTACATCATCTGTTACCAGTTAGTTTGGATGTGTTAAGAAGAACTGATACAGCGTTGGAGGCGGAGCTCCATTCGTTCCTATAGACGCTGCTCAGTGGCGCATGAAGCCAAAAAGCTTGGCCGTATCTTGTGCATCGAGAGGCCCCATAACTTCCGGTTTAGCCTTGAATGAAGATAACGTCACGCAATCGCTGTAATTACACAGTTTGACCACTATGTGAAATTAGCTTTGAAGCCCATCGCTCTTCCTGGGGGTCGTGGGTTAGTTGGTTTAAGCACCACCAACATTCATGTTAAACCCTGTTTATTACAGGTAACTCAGTTAAACAGATACATACAGTTACTTGGTATCATTAATAGAAGCATGAATATAAACTGTAAGAAACTTCAGCTGACAAATTTTTTATTCAAGTTTAATAGAGAATCAGAATTTAGTCATTTGGTGATTTGATCTGAACATTTCCAGTTTTTCTTTGTTACACAAAGTGAGTTCGTTAACAGCCTCATAATTAGTTACATTTTTCCAATTTCGTTAACAATATGGAATCATTGAACTAATGTCAGCTGTGATTTGAGAGTCTGAATGTCTTTAATTCACAGAAGGAGGACTGTATAACTGCGCTGCTGTTGTCTGCTGCCAGACACCAGATGCATAAAAATTTCCATTTGGTCTGCATGTCTGAGCTGCCTCTCTGAGCCCTGTGTGCATACATTGGTAGTGTGGGAGACCATGTCGCTCCATTAAGTCAGCTCTACAGGACTGCCAAGACTTTTCCTGCCGTCCTCGTTGGCCAGAGACTCAATCAGCAAGTTGTTTTAGTCTTCTCAACCAAAACGAATCCCCTCGTGTGGGAAAGAGGAGCATATGTCAGGCTGGTTTGTGATTCTGAATTCCTGATGTATTAAGTGAACTGCATTTTGTGCAGACAACAAGGTCACTGGGGCTTCATGGCTTTTTTTCTCTCCTGTATCTCAAGATAAAATAATCCGAGGAAGCATCACCGCATGAGTGAATTATTAGTGTCTGCTTTTGTGAGATAAACAAATTTCCAAGGGTAAATTTCAAGTTTTGTTTCAGTTTTACGTCCACATAAATCTCTAAATAACAGCCCGGTGGGGTGTCTGTCGGCCTTATTACGCGACAGAATGTGTGCGAGAGATGAAAGAGAAACTGCAGCAGTTGAAATGAGATCTCACATTATGCCTCGTCTGCAGGCGCAAAATCCTCAAGTCCTCAACAGAACAATATCTCTCTCCAGCTTCTATGGAAGCCCATTTCTGCCAATGTAAGCGGAAAATAGGTAATGTAAGTTATTATAATGAGAAACGTTCTCAAAATAACGACTTAGTATCTCACTATTTTGAGATTAAAAAGTTGTAATTTTGAGGTAAGTCGTTATCTTCAGATAATAAATCATTATTTTGAGATAATAAGTCAGTACGTATTGCTATAGAAAGGTGGGAGGTTAAGTAGCTTTTCCATGGATGGCCAAATGAGGTTGTGGTTGAAGGTGGGACGTCAGGGACATTTAGGTTTGTTGTGAAATGTGTAGATTGATAACTATTGTGTTTTCATATAATTTGGCTTTTAGCAAGGCCAATTCTCCGCACCCTCCTCTGTGTGAAAGACTCAGATGCAGCGAGGGGGGAACTGTCTCTCCGTCCCTGATCCTCCTCTGGAGGTAGTATCAGGGACGCATTATTTTTAACCGCCTACAGTGTGAACAGATAAGCCGACGGCGCGGAGCGAGGGCGTGTCGGTCAGACAGTCTGATAACTGCACAGGTCTCTCACTCAACTTAATAAAGAGAAATGTCCCACAAAGCAACGTTACAGGACCAAACAACAGTAACGGAGTAACTGTCTTTGGAAACTTATATCAGGAAAAAAAGTACCACAGCTGTACGTGGAGAAGCATCTGTCCTCCTGTCTGTCCTCCCGCCTGTCCTACCGACTCTTCCGTTACATTTCTGCCCGAAAAACAGCGTCTGTCACCGGCGAAATTCAAACTGTTTGTGATCAAAAATCACTGCGACCGTCAGCCCTACGGACCGAGACATCAGTTTACTTTCACTTTCCAGGATG
>JAGRRF010009292.1:30434776-30449924 GCA_019097615.1 Morone chrysops
TCCTTGTACATGTCTGTATGTCTGTGCTTGCTTTGCTCTTATACATCTTTAATTTCTTTGATTTCTTCCCCACGTCCACTTTCTCTCCAGCAGTGGTGGAGGAAGTATTCAGATATTTGGGTAAAAGTACTAATACTGTGAAAATATTTTGCATTGAAAATGTTGTTTAATATCCAGATGAAATGAAAAATGCTTTTTAACCCCTTAACGATTACATTCATAGTCCACTTAACTGTGTATGTGTATTTCACTTTGGACTCTGTGTTGTGGACTCTGTTGTGGACTCTGTGTTGGACTCTGTGTTGTGGACTCTGTGATGGTCTCTGTGTTGTGGACTCTGTGTTGTGGTGGGTGTCATTTGTAGACGTTAGTGGACTCCATTTATAAGCTAACGTTAGCCAGTGTTGCCCACTGTTGGCACTGTAGGGAAGCGGAGAGAAAAGGTACTCGGGAGTGTAAACATCTAAAAAACACAAATTTTCCAGGTATTCCAGGTTTACAAGGGTGCATTAGAATCACAATTTTTAATACAATCTGCCATGAAATCAGGCATTTTAGGTTACAACAATGTAAAGAAAAGCTTGCTAAATCCTGGCGAGACTGTTTAAATTAGTCCACAGGAAACAGAGAAAGTTGTAAGGTCTAATTTTTTAAGTGATACAACCTGTTCACTTATTGGCAATAAAAAGTGGTTAATACATAAAAGTAATACATAAAAAGCTTCTGAAACTAACTCTTTTAGCACTATTAAAAAATGCCGTGTCATTTATAAGTAGGGTAGATATGGGAGATTAAACACATTTTTACAGTAAATTAAATGTAGTAGCGAGCGTCGATGTATCTTGTTGAATTTGGCTCCTTCTGTAAAAAGGTTCCTGGTAATTGTCTGCATACCTAATGAATATAACACACTGTGACACTCAAGCTCTTGTTTCTCCTCTCCTTTCCTCTGCAGTTAACCTCTTCATTATTGGCTCTGTCACCACCGTTGTTTTTTCTGTAATTTCAGTTATTATATTACACTGAAGTGCTGTAAAGGATATTTGTAATATAATATAATACAAAAATATAATAATATAAAACAAGGATGTTGCATTTTATTTTGTAAATGTGTGTTTTTTGTCATGAATACCCTTTCTTTACTCTGCATGTTAAACATTCATTTGTTATGTGGATGCATCTGTTTATTGTCACATTCAGTGTTTCTCAATGACATTTTCAGAGTGACCTTGTTAGCCCCACAGTGTAGGATGAGCCCCATCAGCCATGAGTCAACTCACCTCCCTCTCCTCAATCATCAGACGGTCCTTCAGGTCAGGCCGCCGTAATTGGCCCATTGATTGGTGACAAGTCTGATGCAAACCGGCGTCAAACGGACAAACAGAGAAGTGACAGGTGGCCGAGATGATGCATACCTACATCAACCTCTGTGTGCAACAGCATAAACAGACTGCAGGACAGACAGCGTGAAGGGAGGGAGGTGAGACGGCAACAAAGAGGGACAGAAATGACAATGACAAATGAAAAAGTGTTGAGCTCAGGAAGAACATATTTGGAATATAAATGAACAAATAACAGAGTGTAAAATATAATTTAATAAAATTCTTGTTGCTTTATTTGCCTGTTTATTAGGGGCAACACATTAATTGAGGAATCTGATGTAAATTAAATGTCAAACTTAGAGCCGAAATACATATTGAACATTAAAACAAAGACAAAATATCACAGAACATATTAGCAGGAAAAAACATTATTATATTACTAACATTATGTCGTGAGCTGGACGGGATGGAGGTGACAGGTGCATGCAGGCAACAAGAACTTAATGACATGATCGGGAGATGCAGTTAAAGGTCCAGTGGTCAGAAAGGGAACATAATATTCACCTGAAAATATGACTGAGTGTGTTTTCGTTACCTTAGAATGAGATGTTTTTATCTACAGAGGGAGCAGGTCCTCTTCTGGCGGAGTCTGTTACATTGAAGCACCATGTTATAGTATGTTATAGTATCAGCTCAACAATCAACAATGTTTCTCTGACGTTGTAGTAGGACAGCCTTTGTGTATATGTTTCTGGTTAATTGACGATATGAACAGATCATTTCAACGGCTCGCAGAAACAATATGTGAGACCTCTCTAGTGAAGCCTTACTGAGAGGTTGCTTTAACCAGTTAATAAGATGTTCTGCCTCAGCCGTTACACTTCCTGGGAATATCACTATCTGGGATTTCTATTAAGAATAAATTGGCTTCTTTATGACTGCACAACTTGCCTGAGAATCATAATGTTTAGGTTTAGGCTAAAGGGCTCAAATTCTATCTATATATGTCCTCTTTACATCCCCCAAAGCATTATGGGAACTGTAGTGCCATGGTATCATGTAACCACCAGGTTGTCACTCTGGAAGAAGTCAAAGTTTGATACCAAATCGGTCCAGTTTGTGAAAGACATTTTTATTTAATTTTTAATGTGTTCTAATGTAGACCGGAAGTACCTACAATTACCATATTAGATCATTTTAATGTTTTTCTTCCTGGTGTAGTTTTGTTTAGTTGCCAGGAGACTGCAGGAACACATCTGTCAGAGCTGCAGCTTCTCCCTCTGCTTTTCTTCTTTGGTTGTCAAACCATCTAAGCGATCTGTTAACTGATCCTCTTTACATCCCATGATTCAAAGTTAGTGGCAAACAGAAAATACAAACCTCACCCCTCCCGTCTTTCTCCGTGTCTGTACACAGACGTTGTGTCATACTGCGAAGGCCCCAGAGATCCACCGGAGCGAAGCAAAGAGGACGTATTTTTAGACGGTTGTTTGAATTTCAAATGCTGCTTCCATCTGGCGGCTGGCTGCTGCTGATGATCATGGTGAGTCGACTGATGCGGAGGTTGGACGGGGCTTTGAGCTTACGAGGCCTGTACGTGTCACCGTTCTTCTAAAAGCTTGTCACCAGATCCCACAGTGCTGCGTCCAACTCCACACAGATGCAGCCTTGATAGAAGTGCAGATGTGTGCAAATCAGCTCCTTTCTTCACCTCTGACAAATTAATGAAGTGAATTTCTGACGGCTGATGGAGGGAGAAGACAGAGTTTGTAAAGTTCAATGGAAGCAGTTACGGCAGTCTTCGTCGTGATCTCTGAGGCTTTTATCAGCGGTTTATTGCTGTTAAAGGGCGAGGTGATATGATGACTCATTCGGTATCAAATTCAACCTGAAGTGAATGTTTCTATCTGGGAGGAAGTGGTCTGTAACAACCCCGACAAATGTAACATCACCTGCTCCTCTGATGAGCATCAAAACAGTGGAAACAAACCCTCCCTGCAATCTTTTTCTGAAGCAGCAGAATCAATGTCAGTTAACACTCGGGGGAGGTTCAGGAGAACATCCAATGATAGGATGTTTAATGGAGGAATACTGTCGCATCCCAGAAGGTTTCAGGACGTATTTTATGTCTGAAATAGCTTCTCTTGCTGGTAGAGGACTGACACTGAACTAAAGCAGTAAATTCACCCGAAAGACACAAAAAAAACGTGTGGTTTGTGTGGGTTGAAACTAGCTGGGTGAGTTGGAAAAAAGTGATTTTCCAGAGGCTTCAGAATGAGGAAGGGCTATGATGATCGTTACGTTTTAGTTTATTGACACTCTGATATACAAGGCCAGTGCTGTGAAATAGAGCAATTCTGTGCGAATCAGTTTTGGGTGGCTTGAAGCTAAATTCCTGTTTAAATTTGTATTTGTTTATTGTTTGTTTATTACAAATAAAAGTAAACGACATTGTACACATAAAATATCATACAAATTATTATCAAAACACAGTCCCATGCATTATTAATAAACAAATAAATCTCCTTCTGTCCGAGTAAGCCCGACCTAGCGGCACATTTGGACCCAAATCGAGTTCAGGCAGAGATTCAAAGAGAGAGACTTTAACTACCCACACAGCCAGTTACCCTGTTCTGAACTGGCTGTTGTGCCTTTAAAATAAAAGATTTCCTCATCGAATTAAATACGAAGCAAAAAAGTTTTCTGTTTTCTGTGAACACACCGGACATCAACAGTAGCACCAGATTTCTCCTACAAATCCTATAAAATTGTATTGTTTGTAATCTTCGTGGGAATTTTATGCACAATGCGTAAAGTTAGTTGGGAGCGCTAACAGGTATGGATCCCTGTTCTCTTGTTTACCTGTGCAGGTGCAGGCTATTTATTTGTGGAGCCGGGTTAATGACAACTTTGTGTTCTGTTTGTTGCCAAAGAAAAGAAATGCTGCATTAATGTTGTATTTTACTGCTGTATTAATGTTGACTTAGTTTTTTTATATACTATACTGTATACTGTTGGTAGTTTTGGCCTTGGTGCCCCAATAAATGTGTATTTATCAAAGGCCAAAGTAGCCTTGCCTTAAAAATTCAGTGAGGTTTATATTCAGGTTTAGATGAAATGCCAGTTTAAAAACATATGTTTTATTTTGTAGCTTTTAAATGAAAAACTGCACAATAATACAAATCGACATTTTTGTGCTGCAGACAAGAACTCAAAGAGCCACACAAAAGTTATTTCTATTACTGATTTAACCAAAACTATGTGTTGAAACATTTTAATTAACTGAAATAAAATAAACAATATTGTGTGCTCAGAAATATATTTATTAAAATTAATACAAATATACAGGAAATGTTTCCAGTATTTGTGAATTTGGTTAAATTTGTCAACACAAGCATGAGTAGGTGTTTATTTAATGCGTGAGTTTGTTTTATAAGAACTATTCTGATAAACTCTGTCCGTATTATAATAAAAGAAAACTCAAACTAATAGAAACAAAACATTTTTAAACAATAAAAACTGAAACAAGCAAACCCACTGAACTGAACACAAAAATAAAAAATATAAAACAGTAAGAAGTCAATGAGCCATAGATACGATGAGTCATTTATGTTCGTGACGGGCCTCGTGTCTCGGTGAACGTCCTGCGGGGTGGGACGGCGAGGCTGGCAGCAGAGACGAGGCTCGGCGATGTGGGGGAGAACAGGTGTGTGAGTCAGCAGAAACATCTGAACCAAGGTAATGTCACAAAGTCATGAAGCTGGGGGAGGCAGGACGACCAGCTGAGCTGACTTAATGGTGGAGAAGGAACTCACATCTGGTCAATGTGTCACTGTCGGTTAGATAACGATGCCAGAGGCAGGAGAAATGTGTGGTTCCAGACAACTTTCTGAGACAAATATTTGAGGTCCAACCTAGTTTGAAGACTTCTGAATAAAAAAATAGTCTCAAATATAATACAACACAACTAACTCCATCAGTGAAAATCAGTTAATTCCTGATTAAAAGAACAAGAACTGCTATAACCCTTTAAGACTCATGATGGATCTAAATCCACTCATTTCTCACTCCCAACTGGTCAAATACAGTCAGTAACTTCACAATATGATGCTGTAGGCCTCCAGTGATAATAAAGTTAAAGTTCACCTGGACTTTAATAAACAGACCTTATTTTAGGAATTTAACAAAAAACTCACTGCCTGTGAAGCGAGCGAATAAGGACTGTATATAAGTATGTTGATGTCCATACTGAGAAAAGTCTCTTGTTATCTTTAGTTGTTGGATGAATGCTTTTGCACACAATGTCTCCTGTACACGTAGAACTGCTCTCTGTAACCTCGACTCTTTTGCTTCCTCTTGCTGTCACTTGTTTTAGTTTTCACTCCTTATATATTCCTGTCTGTCTCCCTCACACACACACACACACAGCATATTGTCTCCTGTAATTATAACCGAATTATCGTCACAATCAAAGGCTCCATTATCACTGTTATGACTTTGGCCTCTTAATTTCTCTTTTTGTGTTACCTCTCCCCGTTGCCTTCTCTCTTTCTTTAAGTTATTATCAGCTCAGAGTGATTCTCCGTGGTGGGAAAGACGAACACAGACCCCCTCACGCACCCGTCCACCACCCCCTTCCCCCACCGCGTCCTTGCCTGGCAGATTGTGGCAGTAATGAATGTGTGTGATTCCACGGCACGCGGCACTCCTGGCATTTTAATTGAATTTTTATTTCTGTACTTGAGGAGGGCTGCGAGGCAAAAGGATGAGTCAGGTGTGTGTGTGTGTGTGTGTGTGTGTGTCTGTGTGAGCAGGTGTGTGTCTGCTTCTGTCTTTAGTTTGTGGAAAAGGAGTGACGGATGAGTCAGTGGGTGTTTGTACACGACTCCCCTCCGCTGAGCTTTGACCAACCAGTCTGCAGCACTGAACATCAAACAACTTTAAAAAAGCCAGTTTCTGATTGTCTTTACTTTCCTGATCAATGACGGACAGTAAAAGAAAAGATCTGTGGCTTTAATCCACAGAGAGGATGAAGATGGACAGTCAGTGAGTGTGTCTGTGTCCAACTCTTCCTCACAGGTTAGTTAATGACAGACAGTCAGTGAGTGTGTGTGTGTCCAACTCTTCCTCACAGGTTAGTTAATGATGTTACTGAGTCAGTGTGAGCAGATTGTGTCTGTAGATTGAAGAGAATCAGAGTCTCACTGATGGTGGAAATAAAGCTTTTACTTCCTTAAAACAGCTGTTTTTTGAATGGAGTTTGGTGTGACAGTGTGGAGCAGAGGGGATTTGAACCTTAATAATTCCATAAACTGAGCTGACCGACCTTCTAATAATGAACCTTTACAGCAGACAGTAACAGGAAGTGGAGATAAACCCTCCTCTTTTCTTCTGTGGTCTCGTAGTAAAAGGTCAATTAATGAACACAAACCATGGAATTAGTTTACAGTAACGTCACATTGGACAGACGGCAGATATATGAGGACAAAATCAGGGACTGTTGTGTCCACATCTTTACTGAAACCGGCTTCATCAGCGTCCTGGATCCTCGCCAGGCGGACCTTGTTCCTCTCCGACAGAGTGCAGGACGAGGAGGCGACTGTGTTTACAGTGATGATGTTTGGTGCACAACCAGTCCGACTGTATGGACGCTGTTTGTTTTTAGGTAAAGATGAAACCAGATTATCAGCTCTGTCTCGTTGCCGCCGTTTACATTCAACCAGACACAGATTCAGAAGATGACTGTTCACTTATTTCCTCTATATGTGAATGTAAATAACTCTGTATGTTGTTTTATTCTTTCTCTGTGTTTGTAGGATGAACTCTGAATGAGCACTGTGATATGATAAATGTGATTTCCTAGTTTCACGTTAACAACACAAAGCTTTATTTTGAAAGTTTACTGTGGAGCCAGGAGCTACAGGGACACCTACAGCGTCATATTTAGAAGCCATCACATAAGTGTGAATAAAGCAGAAAGAGAACAGCTGATTGAGCTCGGACCAGCAATAAATCTCTCCTTTCATTTTCTGTGTTTATGTGTCTTCAGATCTGGAGGAGTTGTTTTTCGTTTTTCACATTTGCTTTCAGAGTGCGCTGCAGGAGGGATGTCGGGGGTGTTTGCATGCGTCTGTCTCTTCATTGTAAATGTCTGTTTGTGCCTTTATGTTCTCACATACCACCACACTGCACGGTAATTATTTACACACCTGCCTCTGTGCACCTCCTCTCTCAGCACGTCATCTGTGTGAGTGTGAGCATGCATACCAGTCCCCCCCCCAGTGAAAATATAATCTGTGCTGGAAATAAACATAATAAACATGCGTGAAGAGGACACAGCTATTCATTTTATAAGCAAGACCCTGACTGAGAAGCCTCATTTCGTATTTCCTTTCCTACAAATGAAGGGATAGAAAAGGAGAAACAGGTAGAAAGAGATTTAAAGACAAACAACAAAGATCTAGGGAGGAGCTTCAGTGGGCGAACACAGAAGAAGAATCCCCTGCGTCTGAGACAGCGTTTTCCCCACAGAGATGTCTATCAGATGGCTGAAGGTGCACATGATTATCACTGCCGATCTATCTGTCTAACCTTTAAAGCAGCGTTAATCAATATCTGCCGCTGGATAAAATGTGTAATGTGAAATAAACCCACAGAGAATTACTCCTCACTTCACCTCGGCTCTCTTCAAAGAACCAAGGAAATATGTATATTATACAACACACAGTTAAAGTCTCTTCATGCTACACACACAGAAAAAAGAACATTTAATTTACTTTAGAATAGCATATGATATGAAATAAAGCAATATATATAGTTATTTATATAAATATAAGCAGGAAACAATTCTGCAGTCTGATTTTTTGGACATTAGCCAGGAGCAGCCTCGCATCCGAGTTATCCCAGATCTCTTCCTCTCCTCTTGGGGCAACAGCACTCACTGTGGTTTGATCTGGATCGTCCTGAACGTCGCTGCTCTTTAATCCAAATACAGTGCTTCATTTTCTGCTGACTGCTGTCAGTGATACATGTTTCAGCAAAAACAAGTTTGAAGTTTGAAGGCACTGGTTTACCAGTTAAAATCTCCTGATCAGTCCCTCCAGGAATTTGTTTAATTCCACAAATTCAACCACTCCCCAAACATTCTTACAGTTTTGTGCAGTCACCACCACTTGACCACTTCTACACAACCCAACCCTACACAAGAGTCCTACAAACGGTGAGCCACATCAACAAACTCCTAGAGATTTTATTCTCACCAGAACAAACCGCCTTCAATTTTTAGTGAATTATACAAAACCAACAATTTTTTTACAATTTTCACTTTCTCCCACAACAAACAATGTTTCATGACTGGACCAGGAAACAGAAGTCAAATCCACAACCCGACACACAAGTACTCCAATAAATATAATCAAACAGGTCCTAATCGGCACACAGACGACACCAGGTAGCAGCTGGAACACTTTGGCATTGAAGGGAAGTAACACAGGGAATATATAACACACAAAGGCAGGAAATGAATGGATCTGAAATGAGTGGGAGCGTTAAGTACAAAATAAAACAGGAAGTAACCACATGAAATGATGAATAAAGAAGAAAACAGGCTTAACGTGACTGACGGACTGTGATATAAAAACAATCCTAGAGGGACTGATTAATATTGAGGACAAATGAACTGAATGGAGTCACTACAACTCGTTGATTAATGAGAGTTTCATTCTTCAGTGCTTCAGTTCTTTCTGACTTCAAATTCTGACTTGAATGACATTCCAGTTGCAAGTTTACGTGTCAGAGTTCTTTTTGTCAAAGATCCAGGTACAATGGATCCCAGCCTAAGCTCGTTGAAGAAGGCAAGGCACAAGTCAGCCAGGAAGTGAGCCTTCAAATCCCACCGAGACGTTTCAGAAGCTAAGCCATACGTTGTTTACTTGTGTATTTTGTTCTTGAAAAAGAAATAAATCTGTGTTTTTCTCCACTTCAGATCTTCTAACCTGCCTCTGACTGAATGAACGGAGCCCGGCCCCAACGCTGCTTCCCCCTCTTCTTAATGCATCCATGGGCGTAAGCACTTTGATTGAAAGTAATGAAAGAACACATCAGTGGTTGGAACATGCGAGCCATTTAGTGACGTCAGGGAGGAGAGCGAGAGATGGTGTGAAGGTACCCGGAGGAGAAGTAAAAGAGGAGAGGAGGAGAAGAAGAAACAACCATGCAGAATGAGAAAGACAGCAGAGTGAAAGTGAGAGGAGATGGAGAGAGATAAGTGTTTGCAGGGGTTTTTAAATTCCTGCCTGTTTGGGGACTCAGTGGGTCGAAATTGCACCCAGGTGAAGTTTCAGAGGGTTGATTCTCAAACCCCGCAGGCTGTTGAATATAATATTTTTCCAGAATATTAAATTGAATTGCATCTCCAAATGACTCCTGCTGGGAAATCCCACAACCTCAAACTGCTGTGTTAAAAGTGTGTCCAGATAGAGGTGTGTGTATATCCAAGTTCAGGAGGATTCTGAGGATTCTGTTTAAGATAAGATAATATAATATATACCTTTAATAGTCCCACAATGGGGAAATTCCAATATTACAGCAGCAAAGTGGATAGAGAAAAAACAGTATAAAGACAGTACAAGAACAGTAAGAGTATGAAAAAATTATATAATATAATATAAACACTGTACAAGAGAAAAAACAGTAAAAAACCACAACAACGGATAACACAATAACTCAAATACTAGCAGCAGTTGCACATTGTTATTTTCAAAATTATTATTATTATTGATGCGGGGGGTCTACTGGGAGCAGTGCTGGTTGTTAAACAGTCTGACAGCAGCAGGAAGGAAGGAAGGACCTACGATATCTAATATCTTTATTAAGCCCTTTTCAGTCATATCTGGATTATCTAACATCTCTGAATCAATCAGAACCAAGTGTGAACCTATCACGACTTTATCTCATCGTAACTTCATTCAAAGTGGACAGAAACAGAATCAAACTCATTAAAGCGTTTCTGTTAGTGTTTCCGACAATCACCAATATATGCATATATAATATAATATACATATAACCTTTAACTGTAGGAAAGATACGGACGGACAACAGTCTCTGCACTTTCCCACAAGCTCTCATTCACATCACACCTCCCGTCCTCTCTTGCAGCACCTGGGAGTCAATCTTTGCCTGCTCCATCCCTCGCAATCGTCTGCAAGTGTGTCAGCAGATCAAGACGAGCGTTTATGTTTTCTCTGTGAAGTTAACCTTGAGCGGCTGCTGCCTTTACGTTACAGTAATCTGACGGCATTAAACTCACACTTGTGTCGCAGAAATGTTACACGTCCAACCCTGACTGCTGTCTGAAGGCACCTTCATTGTCTCAGAAACTGGATGTTCGCCCTCTGCTGTATGCACCGATGTGTGTTTCTTAATCTGCATGTGGTTTTGTGTGTGTGAATAAGCTTACAAACCAACTGCAATAATAAATCTCTCTGGCGCTGCACTCGACTGTAGCCATAGCAACATGGGGTTAAGGTGAATCTCATTGTTGCAGCGGTAATGATTTGAATAGCTCAGAGGGTCATGCCTGCGCTGTATCCATCAGAGAATATGGGACGTATTGATGTTTACACGCAGTAATAGATCTCAGATTGTTATGTTGGCAGCGAGGGACCGGCAGGCTCAAGTGTTAAAGCAGGAATTTTAATGGAAAAGTTTGGCCCTTCACTGTAAAACCAATCTGTTTGACTCTCTGTTTACAAAAGCCTGTGAAACACGTTGACAATGTCTGACGTAAAGCACTTATAGACACGTTACTTTAAAAAAGTGAGCAATAATTCAGTGAGTAACACTTGGCACGTTGTTTTTATTTCCATCCAGTTCTAGTATTTATTTACCTTATTGAAAATACAAGGATTTTTGGTGCGCCCGGTTATCTCAGTCGGTAGAGCTGGCGACCCATATACAGAGTTGCTGCAGCGGCCCAGGTTCGAATCCAACCTACGGCCCTTTGCTGCCTGTCATCCCCTCTCTTTCCACCGACCCTTCCTGTCTATTTACAGCTGTCTCTATCAATAAAGCCAACAAAAGGCCAAAAAAAAGGATTTTTCATTCTTGTCATTTGAACTGTGTTTTTGGCGGCCCGAAACCCATGAAACGCAGCACAAAATGTGGCGGTTGCGGTTATTTACATGTCACATGGACTGAACTGCAGCTCTCGCAGCACGTTTCACCGATACGTATGAAAGTTAGTGCACAAGAACCTGTGACTAGACTATGGATCCGCGTTATTATTTTCACTTGTATTTTGTATCTTGTATTGTTTCTGAAATGTGGTTTTGAAACCTTTTTGTGGTGTAATGTGTGAAGCGAATGTAAATTCCCATATGAAACCTGTGTGATTGTGTTGCAATGAATAAAACTCATCAAAAATGTCTGTTAGTGTTTCCAACAATCACCAACTCTGGTTTGGTGGAAATAAATCCTTAATTCACCGACGTGATGATGAAAACAGCAGACGGGCTATGGAAACAAACCACAGAGAGGCTGAGATACAACACAGGCAGCTTGTGTGTGTGTGTATACATATACATATAACCTTTAACTGTAGGAAAGATACGGACGGACAACAGTCTCTGCACTTTCCCACAAGCTCTCATTCACATCACACCTGTGTGATTGTGTTGCAGTGAATAAAACTCATTAAACCGTCTGTTAGTGTTTCCAACAATCACCAACTGTTAGATGTGTCTTTCATACATGTGATCACATATAAAATTCATGTATTTTTTTTCCTGTAAGGGAAGTGGTTTGTCCCGCTGCAAGAAAATACTTTTTTTTTAACATTTTACAGTAAACCCAGCTTAGACAAAATATCAGGAGGGAGAAAGTTGAGAGAAAAACGTGAAGAACAGACGAGGCTGCTGCTAATGCTGCAGATCACCTCAGCAGACATTTTACTGGTTTGTTTACTTTAAGTGGATTGAGCACAAATAATGATGGAGAGTAATCATGAGGTGAAAGAGGAGGAAGAAAAGGACAGAAGGAAAAAGGTAAGATGGAGAGTGGATCAATGAACACATCTCAAGCACTCATCTTTTATTTAACTGGAGCTGCAGCCGAGAAAGACGGAGCAGAGAAGGAGATAGTGGAGGAGAAGAGAGAGCAGGAGGCAGAAAGAAGGGATTAAAGAAATAAGAGAAGAAGGGCAGAAGGGAAAATAAGCAAGAAGGAAATAAGAAAGGGCCAGAGAGAGAATGAAAGAGAGTGATATTGATGTGAGGCTGTAGGTTTTAGGGGAGGTAGTGGTGGAAATCTTTTAATGTGAAGCAGCCACAGCAGGTTTACATCAGCAGGACCTTAACACAGCTCCAATTCATCTGAAAGCAAACCAAAGTTAACGCTGCTATCTGAAACAGCACTAAAACTGAACCATTCCATTCTGTCTCAGTGAGTGTGAGTCAGTGAGTGTGAGTCAGTGTGTGAGTCAGTGTGTGTGAGTCAGTGAGTGTGTATCAGTGTGTGTATCAGTGTGTATCAGTGTGTGTATCAGTGTGTATCAGTGTGTGTATCAGTGTGTATCAGTGTGTGAGCAGTCAGTGAACAGGTTGTAGTGTAGCTTTGTTCCTCTGCTGCGCCTGTGGACTGATTTCTATGTGTTTCTATGTGGGGATGAGGGTCAAAGGTTGTGACCTTTATGCTCCAGAGAGCCTTCTCTCTTCACAGCACAGAGTCCAACACAGAGTCCAACACAGAGTCCACAACACAGTCCACAACACAGAGTCCAACACAGAGTCCAACACAGTGGAATTTTGTGCTGCATTTCATGAGTATTTGACAAAAATGAGATTCTTTTGGCAGAAAAATAATAATAATGTCTTGCATTTCAATAGGGCTTTGCAGCAGGCCCTTATAAACCACATTTTATATTCTATATTCCTATTTTCATTGCAATCATTCACTGCCATAAAACCTCCCAGAGGAAGAAAAAAGTAACAAATATTTCTGATGTTCAATATTGAATGACACGCAAAAATCAAGAAAATAGATTCCACGAGCTGCAGACCTCTCAAGGAATTGTGCTTTCACAAGATATTTGTGCAATTTTTAGACACTGATGGTTCAGTGTTGTACTGTACCTTTTAATTATGCGTTTTTTTCTACCAAACTGCCATAAACGACACGAAGAGAGGTTACAGCTTATGACAGAGAACGTCACCTCCACACACTCTCACCTGTCGCTTATACACATACAGTCACACCGAGGTAAGAGAGGGGCTGTCTCTGACTTTCAAAAGCTATTTTTCTTCGAGACTGGAGGATCACATAAATATGCTGAACAATAGAGCGGCATTTAAATGTCTCACTGTCCCCTCAGTTACACAATGAAGCACTCAACACTGAGGTCCATTGTCAGACAGTGAGTCGTTCTCTTGGAAACAGACACAACAACCTGTAATGATATGAAACTCTTACAAATAGGATTTCAGTCCCTCATAGCTCTTCAAATCCCCTTATGACAGATGTGTCTGGGTTCGAACATTATTGGAAACATTTGGGATAATAAGTTCACAACAAAAGTACATATACAACATACATACACTGCTTAACATATTATAGCTCTTCTTCTTGTTCTTGTTGTTTTCTGCCTGTGCTGTGTTGTTTAGCTGGAGCAGCTCTCACTTGCTCATTCCATGGGCTTCATCTTCTCTCCATCCCAAGGACACAACTCAACAACATATAGTGTCTATAGACATTTTAATGCAGAAACTGACCACTTTAATGAGGACCTGAGCAGTCAATAATGTGAGGAAAAATGCACATACATGAGAGGATGTTTGTGAATTTAGATTATTGTAGACAAACCAAACAGCAGTTTCACTGCCGCCTCTCCTCTCTGTTCTTCATCTCTGGCTGTTTCCACCCTGTCTCAACATTTTCTGTGCTCTTGAATAAAGTGGAAATTCTATATTCATGAAAAGCAAATCAACAAAAGGCTATTTCAAAGCTCTGTAATGAATTCAGGCATACAACCTATGTTGGGTCCAGATTTCCCTGCTGCAGCAGTTCTACAGTCTCTGAGGAACCCTGTAGAACACACTGAATACAGGAACATTATCAATTATTTACATTTTAAGATGAAGTGTAAGAAAAGATGATGTATACAATATTATAATAATGTAAGAGAAGTTAATGTATAAGATCAGATCATAAGGCGAGATAATGCAAGATACACTGTAAAACCTAAGAACCTTCATTTAAATAGCTGAAAACTGATTGCATCAAAGTGTTGCTTCAAATTTCTAGTAAAAGCTGCTTAATTTTGTGGCGACACGAGGGTGGTTATATTAATTAACAGATCTTTTATTTCTCTTATACCGACAACGCCACCTTGGGATAGGGCCCAAGGACCCGTACTAGAGGTCAGTTAGCACCTTTTACAAACAAAGGACACTTAGGTTCGTTAACCCAGGGAGGCAAGAGACGGAGTTCAATAATTACATACACTTTATTATTTAAAAAAACAAGGTATGGCACATTAAAAGAGCCCAACTGAAAAAAGGGGGGTTGCAGGCTGAGGCTTACCGGCCGGAGGAGGGGTTAACCAGGGAAGTGACGTCCGGAAATTAAAACACCCCACTCACCACCAAGAAAACGTGATGTGCACACAAAGAAAATCTTAAACGGGGAACACACACACTCAAGGGACCACCACCACCCGGGAGAGCCACCACCACCACCGTCAGCCGTCAGCTCTATAGGGGGAACAAGAGACACAATTAAAGAAAAGCAAACAATATTCAGGACATAACCAAACAACCAAAGGAAAACTAAAG
>JAGRRF010009292.1:30478182-30488539 GCA_019097615.1 Morone chrysops
TGATCTGGTGTACTATGGTGTATGTTGGATTTCTGTCATTACTGTGTTGATGTTATCTTGCATTATTTCATATATTTCTGAAATGAACCCGAGTCATACATCATTTTTGCAACTGTATTTATATTGCTGATTTCTAAAATGACTTGACAGCAGTTTTAGGAGCTGCTCTGCTGAAGAGTACATAAGATTTTATCTGAAAATGAGCTTCTTGACACCTAGTACTATCATTACACACATACATATCAAGAAAACCCTCTAATATTAATGCTTAAATGGAATTATAGTTTAAAAGAACTTTGTCATTTTACAGTAGTAGTAGTACTAAAGTAGTAGTAGACACCACACATCTCAAAAAATATGAAAGAAGTCATTATAATACACAAAATTAAATTTGTGCTTGCAGTAAATACAGGTACATGATATATAAACACATTGAATAATAAGAGAAAACAGTATTAAGACGTTTTTCTTCTGGATTTACCTCATCAGGGCACTAAATTGAGAATATGTGTGCTTAATATTTCATACATTTAGTAAATTTCCACCTTTTTATTGATAATTGAACTAATGTCATTCTAGTGCTAGCTCGCTCTTGGTGAACTACCTTCTTGATCATGGGATCCACTGCCAGTTAAGTATGAGTTGGAAGTGTCAGAGACTGGGAGTCATTCCTAGACACAGCACCCTGGCTGAAGGTGCTTCCTGCGCATAATACCAGAGAGGGCGAAGCCAGTGTTATGGCTCATGTTACTCGCACAAGTTTATTTGTGGGATCATTTGAATTTACTCACATTACTTGCACGAGTAACACAAGACAAATATTCACCCTTTAATCTGGTTTAACAGCATACACCATGGAGGGATCATAGGAAGGTGGTGCTATATTCAATCGAATATGATACATTTTTATGGTGAAGAAGTTTAGAAACTCCTCACACATGGCAGTGGTTGGTGCAGGACAGGTAGCAGGAACAGGACTGAGAACTAAATTGACTGTGTGAAACGGAGCTTTGGAGCTGTGGGAGTTTTGGGAGATAATGGTTTCAAAATATTTTGCTCTTGCCACTTTGACAGACTGTGGCTAATTTGCCAGACAGACTCAGTATTTCAAATAAAACCTGTAGCTTATCTTTTTTCCGTTTTCGTTTCCCCTTTTGACAGCAGTGACAGCCTTAGGTTTCCTCACTGTCAGAGGAGAGGGTCCAGCAGGTTTCCACAGATTGAACTGAACTTTGTAATTAATTGGTCTGTGTTCAGCAGTAGGGGTTGGGTCGTAATACTGCTGAATATTGAAGATACTCTGTAGGCAGTTATAAGCAGGTAAATTAGAATTTTGGACTGTTTGAAACAAGGTGGAGAACCTAATGAGGAACAGGGAACCTAGGTGCATGGAGGAGATAAATTCATTAAGAATGAAAGTATTTTTTGAGAGAGACCTTACATTTAAGAGGGCCAGCTCACACATAGTAACTAGTGATGGGACAGCAGTGCAGTGAAGACAAAAGTGTTGATGCTAAGTGTTAGTGGCTAGCATTTAAAAGCCCAGTCTATTTGGGTGAATGCCGTCAAAGTTTCAGTTTGGGTTCAGACTTTATGGTTTAGAGTAGAGGTCTGTGGCTTCTTGACCTCTCTGACTCTCTCTTGACATATATTTTTTCATTATTTGGATTTTATGCAGTCTTTTGTCTGTGCAAATAATACATAAATAAAAAAATTAAGAACTGGATCTTCCTGTGGTGTTAAAACAACAAAAGGCAAAACAAGATAGTAAATTATCAGAATAATCTTATAATCTAACTTAAACAACCAAAAGATATTAGTGAGATATACGTAGATTTAACCTAAACTTTTACTGAATAAAATTTTAGTTTTTACCTTTCTCTAATATCAGTATTTCTTGCACCTTGTTCGCTTTATCAGCTACGTTTTATCTTTGTGTAACTTTTTGTTTCAATAAGTTAATGAAGTTATCATTGATACCTTAGTAGTGGTATATCAAATGATAGTAGTGGTCCCATTGTTTTTCATTTTCATTTCAAATGATTTAAGATAAAGTAAAAAATAAAGTGAAAATGAATTTGCTCTGGTTGTCTTCTTTGTGCTTTGTTATGTTGACATAATGACGTGATCTGAAAGCTGTGTTTTGGATCATATTCATCATATTTCTTATGTCCCCTTTAAACTGAAACACAACGATGGACTAACAAAGATCCACCCCTTACATGATATCATCTGAGATCAACCAGGAAACAGGCTCCTGTTCAGTTCACACTGCGGGGAGACACAGAGACTGACAGAAAGAAGGTAAGATTTAGCCTACCTTCATTACAAAGCTGTAACATCAACTGAGGGAGGAAAGTTACAAGAGGGAAGTACTAAAGTACTGAAGCAGGGAAGTACTTCAAATTGCTGCTGATTGAAAAACACTCAAAGTGAAAGTAACTGAGGAAACTGTCTACAGAGGGGAGGGAAACCACGACTGAGTTCCTGTTTTAACGTGCTGCCTGTTGTGTTTTCAGCTGCATTCAGAGATAAAATGGCTTCCAGATCAGAGGAGGATCTCTGCTGTCCGGTTTGTCAGGACATATTTAGAGATCCTGTTGAGCTGGTGGAGAGAGAAAATAACACGAGTGTCCAGTTTGTAAGAGAAGGTCTTCAAGGGCAGAACCACCCTGTAACCTGGTGTTAAAGAACCTGTGTGAGGCCTTCTTACAGGAGAGAGATCAGAGATCTTCAGAGGCTCTCTGCAGTCTGCACTCTGAGAAACTCAAACTCTTCTGTCTGGACCATCAGCACCCAGTGTGTCACATCTGCAGAGATTCAGAAAAACACTCCAAACACAGATTCAAACCTATCGATGAAGCTGCACAGCAACATAAGAAGGAGCTCCAGAAATCTCTGGAGCCCTTAAAGAAGAAGTTAAAGGTTTCTGAAGGAGTTAAAGTGAAGTTTGATCAAACAGCAAAACACATGAAGGTCCAGGCCCGACGCACAGAGAGGCTGATTAAGGAGCAGTTTAAGAAGCTTCACCAGTTTCTAGAACAGGAAGAGGAGGCCAGGCTGGATGCACTGAGGGAGGAAGAGGAGCAGAAGAGTCAGATGATGAAGGAGAAGATGGAGGCTCTGAGCAGAGAGATAGCAGCTCTTTCAGACACAGTCAGAGCCACAGAGGAGGAGCTGACAGCTGAAGACGTCTCATTCCTGAACAACTACAAGGCTGCAGTGCAAAGAGTTCAGCAGCGCCCCCTGCTGGAGGATCCACAGCTGCCCTCAGGAGCTCTGATAGACGAGGCCAAACACCTGGGCAACCTGACCTTCAACATCTGGAACAAGATGAAGGACATGGTCTCCTACACTCCTGTGATTCTGGATCCAAACACTGCTCATCCAGAACTCATCCTGTCTGAAGATCTGACCTCTGTTAGAGGAGGAGAGAAACAGCAGCTTCCTGATAATCCAGAGAGGTTTGGTTATTCCTGGTCTGTTCTGGGCTCTGAGGGCTTTAACTCAGGGACTCACAGTTGGGATGTTGAGGTTGCAGACTGTACATACTGGAGACTTGGACTGTTAGCAGAGTCAGCCCAGAGGAAGGGACTTATACAGTCTGGATTATGGGAAATAGATTTCTGTGGAGGTAAATACTCAGCAGAGTCACCATCAGGACACACTGTTCTCCGAGCTCAGAACAAGGTCCAGAGGATCAGAGTGAATCTGGACTGCAACAGAAGAAAGCTATCATTCTCTGATTTTGATACTAACAAACACATACACACCTTCACACACACTTTCACTGAGAGGATGTTTCCATACATTGAAACTGATGAAAAACTGAAGATATTAACAATGAAGGTAAGGACAGTGACACAGAGCAGGTAGAGAGTTGTGATTTTATTTATGATGTCTTACTCTTAAAACTATAATGTATAACATTTCCTCATTAAATAGTGTATACACCTTAGAGCTATGTTCTATATGTAGTTGTGTACTAACATTATTCCAAATGTTTCCGACAGAAATCTGTCATTTTATTCAAAACTGTATGTTTCCTACAGTTTTACCTGCTGGGTAAATGCGGTATATGTTAGATACATCGGCAAGTGAGGAAGGAAGTCTGCAAATGAGTAGAAATGTAACACAAACACAACTTTAAAGCATTACATTAGTATATTGTTTTAATGTGAGAGACCCCCATGGCGGAAATTAAATACTGTACATTTAAAGGTAAAAGTCATTGAACTGAACATGTTAAGCTGCACCAGCTGTCATTATTGCAAACTTATGTTTATTTTTCTTTCACTTGTGTCGCATTTTTAATTATTAATTATTTATTATTTTGACTTGTGTGTGGAGCCATGAAGACCAGTAACTGCTCTGTGAAAGCTAAATGGATCCAGATAATGAAAAATTATCATTTTATCAATGACTGAAAAAAAAACTGGCTGCACAAACATGCAGCGTTAGTTTTCTATTTGATGTAATATAGTCGAGATAAGTTTGTCTGCAAACGTATTTTCATTCATTTCCATCAGTTGAATTATGCTGTTTGTCATTTATTCACTGGAGTTGTTCTATTTAGGTGGACATTTTATGTTTAAGGTGGAAGTTTCAGTTTCAGTTCAGACTTTATGGTTTAGAGGTCCATGGCTCCTTCATCTCTCTGGACTCTCTTTTTCATTATCTGTCTTATGTGTACAAATAAAAAGTAAATGTTAAAAAGAGAGAGAGAGAGAAACTCACAGCTCTATGGCCGTAACCCTCCCCCCTCCTTTAACAACAAACCACTGTTTGATTGTAAGAGAGGAACCACAGTACAATTACACCAATTTCACCAGTACCTGGTTCAATTGAACAAATACATTGCTATATACACCACAATGTCTGCCATCACCGTTAGAGTTGTAATCACGAAATGTGTAACCATCTGACCCACAGGAGAGTGCGTCAGCCACCACATTATCGGTGACCAAACAAGTTCAGTGGGATTGAACCCCAGAGACTACTGTTTTGCGTCATGAATGCCAAAGAGAACAAATGGCACAGCCTCATCCTAATTTTTTTCTGTGTGATGACAAAACTTTAGAATATGGTGCCAGTGCTCAAGCATACTTCATGACCTGGGCCAGAACTAGCTCAGTGTGTAGGGACTTGGCATGGGAACCAGAGGGTTGCTGGTTCAAGTCCCACTGTATATACTGTAAAAATTATATTTAATTTTTTTTAAGGATTCATACGTTTCAGTGATGCCCAGATGACCAGACCACAAATGCAAGTGCTAGCTGTCGCCAACTAACTAAAAACACTGTGCAAAAAAACGGTGCCTCATTTGAATGTGAAACCCAACTGCGCATTTACAGGTTTATTTTTTATTTTTATTTAAGTTATTTAGTTGTTATTTACCCAGAGCCAAATGACACCTTCACAATGTTTGTTTTGTCCAACCAACAGTCCAAATCTCGAAATTATTTCAAATACATTCAAATTATTACAAATTTTCATTAAAAGGAAAGGAAGCTGAAATCAATAAGTGTTTGATTCATTTTGATTGTTAAAATCATCACCAATTAATTCAAATTGATTGTTTTTTTCGGTTTGTAATTTGTAAAGTAAAGTGACAACAATTGTAGTGGAGTAGAAGATTAAAGTGATATGAAATGGAAAGTAAAGTACACTTACCTCAGATTTAAAGTACAGTCCATCAGTAAATGTAAAGCTTTCTCTCCGTGTCTCTTATGAGATTCCTATTACTCCTCTTTCCCCTCTATCTTTATATCCATTTTATGATAACGCGATCACTTTCTCTCTCTCCTTTCTCATCTCATCAGTCCAAAAATCAAATGGTTTATCAGACATGAAACTGCTGGGAAAGCTCTGCAGCTGACTACGGCCACACCATTGTTTTCCACATGACCCCTCTTTATCAGCGCCTCCCTCATCCTGTCTCGCTTCCTCCACTGTTTTTGCCTTCCCCTTTCATTTCTCTGTCTGTCTGCCACCCCTTCTCATAGCTCCTGACCTCTCCTGCTCTCAAACAGGACCAGGTCCCGCAGCTACAATGCCATGTAGCCTCTTCCATTACAAGTCCAGGACCTGACATATATCATCACTTTGCCTTCCATCTTTGCAACTTTATCTCTCCTACAGACGACTGTTTCTCCTTCAGAATTGGATATTTTGTTACGTTTTTGGTGCATTTGTGCTGTTTTTTCTGGCACAGATACGACACATTCTGCTCCAAACGTGGTTTATTTATCAGACCGACACAGGTTGGAGTCCACTGTGGGAGTTAAAACAAATATCGGAGGGCTCAAGATGTATAGCAGGAGGCATTAAATTATTGTCAAGTGGCAACATAGTTGTGCATACAGAAAGTGAAACTATTCAGGTGTTTGTTCCCAAGGAGAAAAAAATGTCCTAATAACTGGACTAAAAACCCAAATAGAAAAAAAAGTAGGTATATATAAATACAAGGATATGCACATTTTACATCAACTGAAATCAACTCCCAAACAGGCTCATGGGGTTAGTTTAGAGACTGACCTGTTTAGGCCCATCTTCTCCTAAATCATCCACAATGGTGTCTGGCTCAACAGCATTGTTGTAGCTATCTGCTCTGTGCTGCTCGACGCAAGTGGGTTGCGGCTTCCATCAAAAATAGACCAGCTGCATATTCTCCGCAGAGCGGACAGATGCTTTGGGGGCAAACCACAACACACACCGATTAACGTTAGCTTACATTGCAGCTTTGCAGCCCTTTTCACAGTTGATTTTGTCTGTCAGTGCGCCAATAAGATAAAATGAAGATTGTTCACAAAATCCTAAATCTTGAGACCAAGTTGAGTCTCGAGTCTTTTCAGGACAAGTCTCAAGTCAAGTTAATGTGTGTGCAAATTAAATGGAATTAAGTCCCCATCTCTGCCCTCTGTGTTGGCATGCCCACTCATACTGGGTTAAGTACGTAAAGTAAATCAGGGGAGAAATCAGGAGAGAAATAAATAAAAAGTCTCTCTTTACTTCATCTATACAGTCTGCTTTCTTCCTCGTTTTTGCCCACTTAGTGGGCCACTACAGAAGAAGTTGGCTAGTTAGCGGTGACAGAAATGATGACGGAGGTTTAGACAGCAGTCATTGCGGCAGCATTGCAGCATCATTGCGCCACATCCACATTTGCATCTTCCGTTTTAGAGACTTTGGAGCTTCTTGCTTTCTGTCCCTCAGTTCCTGTTCTGCCAGAGGGGCAGAGGCAGCGGTCTGGCACACACCTCGTTAGATACATATCCCTTTCTCCGCTTCGAAAATCTACAATACAGAGACACAGATTCCCAGTTGGAGAAGTCATTGCAATTCATTGAGGCCTGAAATTAATTTCATATGTCTTTACAAGAGAATCTAGCGGGGCATAGAGGCAGAGAGCGGAGCTGACAGAAAGTAGAGGCAAAGAATTCACTGACGTACACGCATGGATAAGAATGCATATTCATAATCACAATGATAATACAGCACTGAACTGTGTGTTGAAAGAATATCATCTCAAAAAACATGCCAGACCAAAACTTTGTGGAGGCAGCACAATTACCTCAGAGACAGATATAATTTGGTTACATCACATGAGTTGAGCAGAAAGACGTCCTCTGGTGGCCCTAGGCTGTAATACACTGATCATGTGATCTCATCTCCTGTTTTAAGTCGAGTGGGTGAGCTCTAGTTCATGAAAGTTCATGAAAAGATCATGACAAAAGCTGAGTGTTAGACAAGACTAAATGGCCTTCCACACCAAGAACAATAACTATATCAACAGAAGGGTTGGGTAGTATATTAAAGTTTTCCAACTGGCCACTGTCAGTCCAACAATCTATATATAATTCTTGCACTAGTCCAGCCTTCTGGATTTCACCCACTCTATTTGCAAAGGCGGTTTTGTACCCAGAAATGACCCTTTGAATGGCTCCCAAGACTGTTTGACTGTCAAGTAGATGGAACCATCGCTTGATCTTCATTCGAGCATGCTTTTCCACATACTTCCTGATCCTGAGGCTTTCTGAGAGAGATTGGTCCCAGGTTTCTTGGGTTAGTTTCCCACCCCCTCCCTCTTGGAATGCTTTTCTAACAAGAATTGCTCCCTTCTAAGATACTTGGCTTAAGAGAGCCCTCCAAGTCAGTGGATTAGGTGTCTCAGTTCTCACCTCTTCCTTGAGAAGATCTTTTCCAACTCTCATCTTCTTCTTTCTTTTGGAAAAGTTAACTGAGGTTAACATATAGAGCTTGTCTTCATCCATTTGGTAGCCGATGCCCAAGGCTTTGTTGTCTTCGTCCCTCATTTGATTTGGAAGAATTAAGGTTTTACCTTGTTTCTTTGTTAGAACCTCCGTCTCCATTCCTCGCCTCCCACTTTGCCCTGACCGGACCCATGGTTTGAGGAAGAAACCTCCAGCTTTCAAGATCTCTTCAACATTTGCTGTGATTTTGTCGAGTCTATTTAGGTCATTTTGGGAGGTTAAGTGGTCATCCACATAACTGCTCTCTTCAATGGCTCTGTGCTCATCCTCCAAGTGAATAAAGTTGGGCAGGCGTGCTGTTTCTCTCATAGCCAACTGAGCAATGCAACCAGCAGGTCTGACCCCAATGTTGACTCTGGTAATTGCATATTCACTTCATCTCTTCATCTGGGCTGTGCCTCCAGAGAAACCTGTGAAGATGCCTCCAGCCATACAGAGTTGTACATCTTTTTGATGTCTCCGAGAGATGCATGCATCCCTTCTCTGAACCTTAGCAGGACAGCCCTGATAGGATTGAGAACGTCTGGTCCCTTCAGAAGAAGATCATTCATACTCACGCCTTTGTATTTTTGGCTACTATTCCATACAATACGAACTGGTGTTGTCACCGAATGAGTGTTTGGCGCCACCAGGTGGCTTACGTATCACACTGGTCCGTTCCACTTGTCCAAGATTTTGTTGGTGAGTTTTATGGCTGCGCCTCGTTCGACCATTTCATGGATCTGGATAGCATATACGACTTTCCAGTCTGGCTCTCTGCCTCGTTGTCAACTTCCAAAGGACACAAGGACAACTCAAATGTCTGACTCTATCGCTTTTATTTTTATTTTGGCTTTGTAAGTTGATTGGGCTGTTCAGTAAATTAGGTTGTAAACCTTTAAAGACAGAGAACAAAAGTTACCATTTTAATTAAACATTTTAAGTAAACATTTTTAATAAATTTTAAATGAATTTAAAACATTTAATTTAAGACTAATCTAAGAATTTTGAATAACTGAGTTTTCATTTGTTCTAGTTTTAAGGCCCATTACAGTTTTTCAAAGGCTGATTTTTATGCTAGTTTTAAGAATTGTAGCAAAGCTTAATTGGTTTACTCCACTGGCAGATTGTTTTGCTCAATACAAGAAAATGTGATTATGTTTAAGAATATTTGGCCTGTTTCTAGAAAGGTTACAGACAGAGAGAGGCGGCTGCATCAAAGCAAAAGTAGTTCATTTTTTAAATGATTTTATTGAAAAAATGCTGAATAGTGGATCCAATCATCAGCAGTCCTTTGACATGCATGCAAACACATACACTTGCTGGCAATGAGTCATGTTAAAGCACTGATGTGGAGCAAATACACACACACACACACACACACGGTTGCTCTGAAGAACAAAACTCTGGCATGTTTCCATTTTGATGCAATCAGGTTAATGATATTAATCCTGTGTTTCAGTCAATTACTCTGACGGACATACGACCCCGAGCAGAGCTTTAACTAATGTATAGATATGCCGTGAGCTCATAAAGCATTATTGTTATGACATACAGTGAGATCCCTTTGTCAGATTAAATTGTAATTAAAATGCACACATCTCTATCTGATATGTGGATTGTAATGGCATGAAAACGGGGGCAAGCTGTTCTAAATACGAGTCCAACTGAGACTGTCAACAAGAAATTTCTTTTATTATTGAAGTTATAATTTCATGAAATCAGACCGTGTTTCTAATGTAATGTATGACTGCATTGAAATTTAGTATGCACATTAATGGTCCCCCAGTGGTTCCAAATCTTTTTCTTTAAGGGAGCCCTTCAATCAGTTCTATCAGCGAATAAACTGACTATATTTTATGGATATTTCACATTATACTCAACAATTACAATAACAGTAGAGAACAGCTGATAAAGTGAATAAACAAACTCAAACAGTGAACGCAGTAACTGCAGGAACTTTGTGGAAAATGAGAAGTCTGGGAAAGGTTCTAGCTGATTATTTCCTGTGAGTATGTGAGATTAGTTATGCATTATTAGTTGTTGTTGTTATTATTAGTTGTTGTTGTGTATTATTGCTACAGTTACTGTTGTCATTGCTCGCT
>JAGRRF010009292.1:30508310-30532791 GCA_019097615.1 Morone chrysops
AAGTTAATATGCTGTTTCTCTGCATTTCCCATAATGCTGAGAATACTTGTACACTTAAAATTTAAGTGGAACACATTACAGTGGGATATTTAATATCTGATGATTGTTAAAAATAAAAACATAATACTGACAAAAATATCAGAAAGACTCATCTCTGATCAATATTCAGTGTAAATAATCAAACTTGCTGCAGTTATTGAGTTCATTGATCAGTTGATCAGCTGTTCTGGATTATTGTTTTATACAGTCTATATATTTTACTCACTGATAGATGACAGGTCCTTTAAGGAGAAAGGTTCGGGACCGTCTGTCTTACACCATTAAGCAGTTGTCTGATTATTATTATTATTGATCTGATTATTGATCCGCTCGCTCTGCTGGGACTGACAGGGTCAAAGGAATCCACTGTCTGTATTAAATATCACTCCATGTCATTTGTATGTCTGGCAGCTAACAAGCAAATCCTCATTCTCTCCTGTCTGTCTTCTACCGGTAACAGGTTTCTGTCTCACTCTTTTCAGCCTTTTAGCGCCTCACTGACTCCAGCTCAGCACTTGGTGGCTGCTGTAGCTTTATGTAGAGGTGCTGGGGTCCAAAACGTCCCACATGGTAGACGACCACACACACTTCTGTGTTACTATATCCGCGGGGACCGTCATTGACATATTCATTCCCTAACCCCGGGGTTCCCAAAGCTAGAAACTCTGAGCTTTTAGACCATCACACAGAGAAACACAAGTATTAACACAAAACAAATCATTACAGTTTACACACACACACAGACACACACACATACAGCTAAAGATGGGTGGTTGCAGTATGTCGGGGATCATTGTACATCGTGTGATTGAAGATTTAATTAATAAAGAAAAACGACTCCTCCTCTCCGTTTCATGTCTCTCTTTCCTTATTTGCCACTTTGCACCTCCTCCTCCTCCTCCTCCCTCGGTTTCTCCGTCTGGGTGAGAATTGATACATAATGGCAGTAGTGGGACTGTGAAGTCAAAGCCTGCAAATAACACATATATCGCCTGGGTTGCCATGGCGACGGATTCTGAGCCCACAAGGTGCGATTGGAGCTGCTGTAACGGGGTGCAAGTGTAATGTCGGTCGGCATCCTCGAGTCCGTCCCTCCAGCTGACGGGGACATAATTAAAGAGTTCATATGTTTATTAGCTGAAGCTTTGTAACGCTGCGTTTCATGCTGTGCCGGCGTCAGCGCTGGGGTTGTCTGCCAGAAGCTCTCATACATTGACTGTTTATCCAGTTTAAAGCCAAATACAGCGAGCATAATGTTAAATATGCTAACTGTTTGTAGGTTTTATAACATCAACTAGCTATGAACTTATATAACATGCTAGCAGTTTCCCTCTTCTTCCAGTCTTACTGCTAAGCTAAGCTAACTAACCTATTCAGTTAAAGCCAAATTTTCAGATCTTGGTGGTTTTTAACTGCAGATTGGAACCAGGTGAAAGGTTTTACTACTAGCTAGGTAAAGGTAAAGAAAACTTGTCACAAATACAACAAGTTAAAGAGATTTTGTCGATTTACAGAAATAACTCTTAGACGTATATTCCATGTTATAAATGTAAACATCATAATTCATACATCAACATAAATCAGCTCCTCTGAATGAACCATAAACACATCTGTGAGCCTCACTGAGAATACTTTCACTTGAGTGTGTTTTAGGACTTGAGGAGTATTGTTAAACTGTGTATTGGTACTTTTACTGTCAGTAAAGAGTCTGAATACTAAAAAGCCTCCTCAGTTGAAGTATATCTCACGTCTTTACCTTTAAATGATACAGTAAGTAAGAGAATCATATTAAGGTGAAAATAAAAGATTCCTCCCGTGCTGGGTGATTATGGCGGGAGGAGGAGACACTTCCCTGAGTTATGGCTTTGTCATGAATTGATTAAGGTTTACAAACAGCCCGTTGAGGAATCCAGCGGGGTCCGAGTGGGCTCCCTGTTTGATGTGATCATTAATTTGTGTTCCAGCGATCCTCAAATGCTGATAATTCCCCCAGTGTTGTTTTTTGACAGTGAGCTCGGAGGCAATCATAAATCATACTTTTCTTGTACGAAGCGGTACAAGATGTCCCGTCCAAAAGCAATTCATCATGTTAATAAATGTGTCACCACCGCTACTGTGCTTGTTCAAATCCTCACTTCCTGCTGAACTCAAAGATGGAAGAGTTAATCTGGACTTTTAAAGTGCTCGCATTAAAAGGAAATCAGTGAAAATCTAACTTTCATACTGACTTTGTTCAGTTGGGGAGGAAGATGTTAGCAGGTTCTTGGAGGTGCTGGTGCTCCAGTCTGAACCACTTCCTGCACTCATACACTGTATAATAATTAGTGGACCGAGCTTCTGGGTCTGTGAAATGAGGCCAATGGCACATGAACCAGAAAGCAGAGAGCTGTTTGCTTCCTCATATTTACGTGTCTCCTGTCCAAACAGGCAGTTAGGGACTTTAGCTGACTCTGCTGGACTGGGACCGAATATACAAAACTGCCACACCAGGGCCGAGTATACAGCATCTCATACTGATGGAGGACAGTTGGACTACAGGGAATAAAGGACTGAGTTTGGCTCCTGTCAGCTAACATTACAGTCTGTGTGTTTGTACAGTGATAATAAAGTTGTGTGTTTGTACAGTGATGATAAAGTTGTGTGTTTGTACAGTGATAATAAAGGTGTGTGTTTGTACAGTGATAATAAAGTTCTTTGTAGAGTGATAATAAAGTTGTGTGTTTGCACAGTGTTAATAAAGTTGTGTTTGTACAGTGATAATAAAGTTGTGTGTTTGTACAGTAATAATAAAGTTGTGTGTTTGTACAGTGATAATAAAGTTGTGTTTGTACAGTGATAATAAAGTTGTGTGTTTGCACAGTGTTAATAAAGTTGTGTTTGTACAGTGATAATAAAGTTGTGTGGCTAACAGTTGAAGATTGATTGACGGGTGAATATCAGGATATTATTGGTTGAAATCAGTTAGTTCATGCTGACGTAAGCACGCGTCACATTTAGTTTCACAGGAAGACACAATGATTGGATTTTATATAAAAACAGAAATAAATGGGTTTGTTGTCAGTCGTTGTTAAATAGAGGAACAATATAACTGAGGATGAGATCTTAAAGGGTTAATGGGTTCATTTTTCATCTTTTCATGTAGATATTCAGATGGCGCCTTAGATTTGTCACAAAATATTCAGCTCTCAAAGAAAAGTTCTACTCTTCAATAACTCTACAGGGGAATATGTCCTTTTTCTATTCCCATCGTCGCTCCAGCACACATTCATCACACAATCTGACAGCCTCCAGTTAATATTTTACAGTCTGACACAGATTTTATTCGAGCATTCCGGCTGTAAAACAACACAATGCTGAGATCTTGGCTGGCAGACTCACAGGTAGTAAAACGTCTGATAAATAAAACAATCAGTGTGCCGAATGTTGGCTGGGAACCCTCTGCTGTTTATGAACAAGGATATCGGCTCAGACGGCACCTTCCTTCTCAACATTACACCTCCAGGTTCCTCCTGCAGCCTGTGAACGCGCCTCTGAGTGAACGTGACGTTCGGGTTCAAGGTGCTGCACTTGTGACTGGACAGATACCGGTTTGAGTCTGCAGCCTGACTGGGAATCATGGGAGAGGAAATTGGACCAGTAGTTTCTGCTGACCTCGAGGAAGTCAGTTAACCTTCAGTCAGTCACTGTGGGTCTGTGGCCAAAGCTCACAGTACAGTAAGACTGAATAAGACCCTCGTACAGGACCCTCGTACACAGAAAAAAAATCTGTGATTTGTATTATGTAGTTATGTTGTATTATAGTAGTGTTTGCCTGTATTTATAGCTCATTACATTGTTTTTACAGTGTTAATATTCTCTAATCTTTATTTAAAATTGTTATTTTGTTTTTCTGTGTTTTACAGTGTATTTCCCACTGGTTGTATCTGGACTCATCAGGATACTTTCCTATTTTCAAACGTCAAAGCACATCAACTTCTCAGAGGAACACAGATTTGATCACATCCCCGGGCTCCACAGACCTTTAAACACAGTGTCTGGGACCTAATCGGCTCTAATATTAGTTGTCAGAGTACAGCACAGTAATCATTTCACCATTTACAGGCCCTGCCATTATAATACAGCTCCATAAAGTGCACCATTTAGGGGATTTGTTTTAGGTTTTGTCCTCATTGTCACAGGTCTTGGGGGAGCGTTATGACCTCAGTCCTTAACAATACACCTGTGAGCCAAACAGTAATTTCTTGGCGCCCTGCGGAGACATTCGGGGAACTCGGTGTGAATAGAACAACTGTGACCTGCTGCTGCTTTTCTTCTCCCTCGCACCGAACAAACGCTGTCACATTTTGCAACAGAAGCCATAATCAGCAGCAGCGGCGGCCGCGGTGTTCTAACCAGATGATTATCGCTCTGTCTTTCTAATATTGTATTTAAATGTTGGAACGAGCACCCTGCAATTAAAAGCCAACCCATGTAGGATTTATTCAGAATAAGTCAAATGAATTGTGTGAGCATCCGCTGCCTCCCTGAAGCCTTATTTCATTTCCACTGCGGCTCTGAATGCCTGGCTCCTGGCTGTGCTACCGGTGGGTGTTTCTCATATTTATCAGGGATTTGAAGGAGGAAAGAAGCACTGAATTACCAAATGAAAGGACAAAGCACATTGTTTTTTCCTCTGATAAAAGTCCTTTCTGAACGGGCCGAGTCGACTATTATCACTGCAGTTTCTGAAATTGAAAATCTCAAACCTTTGATCTTCTATTATTAAAAAGACAAGTGTGAAAAGAATAAACCGAAGCATCGGCCCATAAATCCACTTCCTATCGGCGCTGATGACAGCTTAATGATGAAAACATACAGTTTGTATAAGTACGACTCATTTGGGGAACTATTTTTGGTTAAGGTCGGAGAAAAGTCTGTATGTTTTATTATAGCAGAGTCTGGGTGAATGCTCCACTCTAAAAAATGAGTAACCATAGCAACAGGGACGCAGGAAATCAGAGAGAGACACATTTATGCGTCTTCGGCTGACACCAGATTTAAAACCAGCAATGTGGCGTTCAGGAAAGACACCCCCGTCCCCGTTTCTCTGAGTCCTGAAAGTGATCTGAAACTCCAGTCCCCGATACGCCCCTCGGGCTGGTACGGTTCCACATCCAGCTGTTTGGGAAGACAACCGGGAGCTAACCCTAACCCTAACCCTATCCTCCAGAGACGATGATGGGATTGAAAATGTCAGTTAATGATGCAGATGAGGAAAACCTGAGTTATGTTTACAAGGGGATCCACTGTCTCTGGTTCTGGCCTCCACGTCTTCCATTAATTCCTGATAATGATGATCTCATGGTATAGAGCATAAACAGAATATATTGTAATAACTTTTTACTTTTGGTTCTCGTGCAACAAACTCTGTTCCAGTTTAAGCTCTTCTTAAATTCCACATAAAGATCACATGACGTCTTTCCTCTCAGCTCACGTTCAGCTCAGCGGAAAGACGGAGACGGACTCACTGCTGGAGTCTCTACTGGACGTTACGCTGCGTTCCCACCAAACGCGCAAAATTCATCCCATTTGCGATATCACACAAGTTGAACCTTTGATTTAAATATTTGCGCAGGGTGTCTGCAGTCTGTGTGGGGGAGGGACAGAAACAGACAGCTGCTGGAGCCTGGGGAGCTCTGCAGGAGTGAGCCTGAGATTCTGGAGGAACGAATCCTGATCTGATTTGCTAAGGCGAGGATACAGTGGTGAGCAGGTGGGAACGCACCATTACAGGAACTGCAGGTTTTGTCAGAGATTCATGGTGCTGGTCCTTTACACTCGTCTTTATTCCAAAACCAAACACTGGCTGAATTGGAGGGTGAAGCGAGGGAGCCAGTAAATCCTACACACTGGTCCTTTAAATGTGGAATTGAATTCTCTGAATGGTTATTGTGGTGTTATTGTGACATTATCATTATCATACAACCCAATAGTGCATTAGCAGATGTGACATAAAGATAATTTCATAGCCATGTTTCTCTTTGTACAGCTAATTATGTGTAATTAGAATAATATTTTTTCTCTTTCTAGTTTCAGGCTGGCATGGACGGAGAGGCACAGGGACAGGAAGTGTTGTCAGGTGTGTGATGATGTCCCATCCGTCAGCGAGCAGCAGCTCAGCGCTGAGCTTTAGAGACCAGCGCCATCTGGCTCAGTGTCAGCGCCAAACGATGGATGATGGAGCTCTGCTGCGCTGTTCACCCGCCTGCCTCCCAAACCCCGACAGCACATGCAGGACAGTGTCCTCACAGACTGACAGTTACAGCGGATCGGGATTACACACGTGCAGTTACTGCCGTCACACCAGGAGTGAAAATGAGGCTGTTGAGCTGTGCTGGGAAGCCACAGTTTCCCACCTTTACACTCAGCTCTGCACAAACACAGGAAAGAGGAAATTGCTTCTTGATATCGTATCTGTAATTTCCAGCGTGACTGCAGGGAGGCCTCGAGCAAGTGCAGTGGAGACGATTCAGCTGCAAAATGATGAAAATAAAACTGCACACAAGAAATATATTGAAATTTTGTGTTGTTTTTTGCAACTGCAGAGAATCAGCGATCAAACAGGTTTTGACTCTGTTCTGCCCTTGAGCAACGCACCGCACCCACAGCCTCTGCAGAGCTGCTGCTGGGCCTTTCATGATGCTGATCTTGTTAAAAGCTTCCCAGATGAGCACTTAAAGCTTGAATACAGTTTAGCAGCGGTTGATTCCGTGTCATTGTGAGGAAATGGAAGACAACAGCGAAACCTTTCAGATATTTAATTATGCATTTGAAGCCTTTGTGCTGCACGCTCAGACCCATGTGGATTCCATACTCTCTCCATCCTTTTAATGTGCTAAAGAGTATGATGTCATGTTTTTTTCCTCTTCAGTGGCATCTGGGTTTTATGTGAGGAAGAAGAGGGGCAGAGAAACTCTTAAAGCTTCAATATATGGAGCAACCGGTCATGAATGCAATTCAGTTTAAACAATGATTTTGGTATCTAAAAGTCAATGTCTTCTTTTTGTATCAGCGCAGAAACGAGGACGAACACTGGTATAAATGCCCTCAGTGTACTAGTTCTCCTTCCTTTGATTGTTTAGTACCCAGAGGAATGTGCATGGTGCTCACAGGAGGAGGTAACAAGACTGCTAGGGGTGTAAAGAAATCAGTTTTAATGTTATAGATGTGACAACATCGGTACGCGGCCCCCTGGATGGATCTAAATGAACCGGTCGATGGTCCGATTATACTATTACAAATGTCATGGCGACAACCATAATGCCAAACTACCGGCTTCAGAACAGGACTCCACAAACCGATGGGTGACGATAGGTTCACACTTGATCGTAACCAAGACGTTTTTGTACCTAATTAAACTGTGACTTGTTTCACAACGTTAACCATGTAAGCTTTTTCCAATTTGCATATTTGTTCTTGCTAAGTAGAGCCTGCGCATCTACAAATGCCCCCGATCCGATCCGAGTCATCTCTGGATTGGGACATCCCTAGTTTGAACTGAAAAACATTATTGTGCCACATTTTTTCATTTAACTTTAACTTCAGTCGAAACTGTGTCCGTAACAGGTCATTTCTTTTTTAAAATGTTATTTTAAGTTCACCCCTGGTCTGGACTGTCCTACTGTTGTTTTCATTTTTTTAAATACGTAGTAGTTTAAAAAGGTACAGGAAAGTAATGTGACAGGCTAACAGGATAATTACCACACACACACCATTTATATCCCGTCTGTGCCTTTAGTGCCTATATGAATGAAAACAGCAGGTGTAATTGTACAAGCTTTCACTGACCTTTTCTGCAGTCCACTTACTGAATAAAAGACTCTCACTAACTGCTCCACATTATCTCAGCATAACAATTATATGATATCAGCAACTACATCCGGTCAATATTTTAAAAAGCATTACTCCCTAACCGTCTGTCTGGTTAAGGATTTTACTGTGAAATTGACCTTTTTATGGTTGTAAAAAATAAGTATTTCTGAGAAAATCGATGGCTGCAAACGATCAATATCACAGGATGAGTCCAATGACCGCAGGCTGCAAAGATAATGCTGAGGTGATTATTTTAATGTCCTTTCAACCCCCCACACGAAGCATTCCTATCCAGTGAATTTACTTTCATACATTTATCTGTTGCAGGGAACTTGCAGCCTTTGTTTTTTTAGCAACGGTTGTCTTCACCACCATTGTTGTCATTGCAGTCAGCTTCTCCCGGTTAGGATTCCTTCAGTGTTCATGGTTCAAGAGGTTTCTACCAGGAGCCCAATTATCCACAGAGGTCTCCTCCTCTCCAGAACAAACAGACCTGCTGATTAAAACCACTAAACACACTGAATAAAGCAGTTCCACCGCTTCTCCCACGCTGTTGGACAGACAGAGGATGTCCCGGAGGGGCTGCGAGCCGAGCTGCTGCTAACGTTAGCTCAGCTTGTTTCTCTGATAACTTAAGATCCAGAAGTCCGATGACTAAAATCGTTCATCCGGTTCGAATCTAGAGTTAAAAAGCACCAAGATCTAAACAGTGGATGGTAAACAGTCAATGTATGACTGACGACTACAACGCTAATGCATGCACAAAGGGTATATGAGTCTCTACAGCCCTGACCTCTGCCCTGTATCTACAGTCCTGACCTCTGCACTGTATCTACAGCACTGACCTCTTTCCTGTCCTGTAAATTAGGTATCATTGTCAAATAATAATGAGAATAGTAATCAAAAAGTATGCAGTGTTACCTGAATAAAATAACAGATTTCTCTGGGTTTGAACGTTGTTTGGAACATTTGGGATAATGTAAGTACACAACTTAACCATAATCATATTAAATATGCCACAGCAGACAGCTGTATTATAGATTAATAAGAGAGGTGTGCTCTTCTTGTCTCAAATCATCACTATAAACACAGTTTGCAGAGAGCTGGCTGCGGCAGAATCCTGTGGAATTAAAATCCCAGATGAACATGTATAGCTAATTACTGCAGGGGTTTAGGGATTTCACATGGACATGTAACATAAACTCCTCAGCATTGTACGGACGACACAACATCTCCAATCAGCCCCTCGTCATAATGTGGATTAAAAGGGATTATATACAGTCCACTAATCTCCTGTACACAGTCGTACCTTGTGGCAGTGCGTTCAGACTGATTGGAGTGCAGTGGAGGAACATGAGGTGAATTAATACCTGTACCTGCTGCACAATTAAATACACAAAAATACTGTACAACCCAGTGAGAACTGGTTCAAATCCCAGTAGAACTATGTGTTGCCAATTAGCCCATTTTAAAATGGGTCCAATGTTAAGAATATCACCTTTTTTACTGATAATAGGTCACCCCGAAAAATAACCCAAAATGTCATGGATCCTTTTATAGCCATGCTAGCGGTCCACCAGTTTAATATATCAACAAACATTATTTGGTTCCGACGTTCCCTTCAGGATGAATTTAATTAATCTGTTGGTTCAGTGTGAAACATTGAGGAGGATCTATTGTCAGAAATATGTTTTTTACATCCAGTTGTAGTCGGTAGTTTGGTTTGCTATAATAACTGCGGTCACTGCTCAGTGACTGCTGCCTGTAATCAGTCAGTGTTTCAGCCTGACTGAGGAGAGCTTGGTGGGTTTTGTTTTCTCTCTCTCTGCTCACCTGCCCGTCATCTCCAATCACACACACCTGTCTGCTATCACCTCTCCACCATAAACCGTGCTGACACTGAGCCAGCCACCAGCTCACCTTCCTCACCGTCTTCTAAAAATAAAAGACTTGTTTTCTGCCAACCTGCCTGTCTACTGTCTGCTCCTCTGTTCTGTCTCTGATTGGTGACAGTCTGTGTCCTTACTGCAGCGACCCGGGTTCAATTCCAGATTACCTGCAGAACTACAGACATTCCCATCATCCTCAGCTGCTGTTACCAACGATACTTGTCTCACTGGAAAGGCTCTAAATCCTCCTGAACCCTGTGAATCCAGTGCTGACACAGAGTGGACAGTTTGGGACATTTCTATAAAAACAGAGTTACTTTCTCTAATCAGAGGAGGGTGGCCCGCCTCCCCCAGCCTCCCCCAGCTAACATTATGAAGGAATTGTGTTATAGTCATCAGTCTCCTCTTTACGTAATTCTTATTATTGTTATTTTTATTATTGTTATCTGTATGAAGTGATGTCATTAAACTGCTGTGAACCTGTGTAATGATCTTTTGGGGGGGGGGGTGTATTGATGTTTTATGCCCTTTCTGTATCCTACCCAGGATAAATTGATTTCCCAGCTTAGACTTTGATCTCTGTTTACTCGTCCCCATCGATGCTCCTCCCTGCATTATCTCAGCCTTCATCGGCTCCTTCCCTCCCTCTTCCTCAGTCGGCGGCAAATGAATCCTCTTCTTTTTAATCAGAGGACCATTACACATCATGCCGGCTCGCCATTAAAGGTCAGCGCGGTCGGGTGAGGAGATGCAGGATTTACAGCTAAATACTGCAGTTTGTTGATTACAGTGTTCTCATTACGACTGCTCACACCGTGGATGATGTGTCCAACTGTGGAACTGCCGAGGGGTGGGGGGGTGACACCACAATATAAAAGTACTCGATTACAAGTAAACAGAGGAGGTAAAAGTAGAAAAAAGAAATACAAATACTTAAAATTATGATGACTGTAAGTAACTAGACAAGACGATATAAAACACTGTAAAACCTGATGAGTTAGTTCAACTCAAACTGTTTGAGGAAACTGATCCTCCCCAACAGTTTAAGTTCACTAACTCCATGTAACTCATTTATTGTGTCATGACTCCAGCTGTGATGTGTGATTGTGTGGATTTCTACCTTAGTGTGAGTGAGGTGTGCTTGTTGGGTTTGTCTGTCTGCTTGTTCCCTTCCCCCCCTCCCCCTCGCTCTCTGTCTCCACTCACCTGCTGGTCACCCACAATCAAGCACACCTGCTTTCAATCAAGACTGCCCCTCACTACTATAAGAATCCTGGCTGACATCCAGTCCTTGCCGGATTGTTGCACCACACACAGTATGTTGTGTGCCCCGCTTCAGCTCCTTTGAGCTAGTTGCCAGTGTAGTTTTTAAATTGCCAGCCTGCTCCCAAATTCTTGTTACGGTTTCCTCTGCCATCAGATTTGCCTACCAGCTCTCCACACTGGTTTACCTCTACTACCTTCACCCCTGGACCCCAACCCCAGACTTCAGCCAGCTTCCAGATCACCCTTTCTCACCAAAGAAAGGAAGACTTTATGTTCACTACTACCAGTCTCAGTCTGCTTTTGGGTTCAGCCTCAGGATGAGGGGGTATAGGAAGGACGGGTGAGGGTTGATGGAAAGGGAGAAAAACTGGGTGGTAGGTGGATGGAGGGAGGAGTTTGGCGAGATGATCAGGAGGAACAGAGTGGGTGTTGAGACGCTGAGTGGGGGAACCGTCTCTTATCTCTTCGTGAGCCCCAGTGGTTCCTTTATTTGGATAAGGGAGAGAAAACAAAGACTCCTTCAAGCCAGGAGGGCTACTGCACTACGTCTCAGGTCCATTACAGGTGATGAACCTGCTTTCGTGGCACTCTCAGCCATTCTCACCACAGCAGATATTTCCACTTCATGTCCGGTGAATTAACGACAACTTACTACAGTTTTCCTCTAGGTGCAACGTTGACTCAACTCGATGTCCACGTCACACCAAACACGTAGCCAGGTTCATGTAGGCAACCTGGGGCTGAGATACTTTCATTCTCAGATTATTTCCAGGATATTCTGCTGTTTTAACTGGAAGGTCTCCAGGTTTTCCATGTCTTCAGGACATGTGGGAACTCTGTTCACATCACAGAGGGCAGGTGGAGGCGACGGGGGGACGTACATACAGATACTCTTACTGTAAAGTTTCTCAGACTGTCTCACAATGGGATCTTGTGTATAACTGTTGCATCCTGTCCCCATCTCCCCCACTAACCTCCGCTGAATACATCCATTAAAAGAAGAGGGTCATAAAAACAGAGTAACTGAGAAGCGTTCATTTTCTGGCAGTTTCTTCCCACACAATACTCGTCAGTTGGTGAAAGTCATTTTGCTGCAGGTTTGAGGTTGTCCCTCCTACTGTGTCATTTAGAAAAATACCAAAAAGTGTGTGTGTGAGCAGCAGGAGGGGAGATGAGTGTGATGTCGTCATCTTCTTCATGTTCATCATCAGTCACTACTACTAGTGTAGTTGTCTGTCTGACCACTCCACTGCAGTGTTTCTGTATGAGCTGAATCATACCCTGCAACAGGCTGTTGCTACAGACTCTTTGGACCAATCCCATCATGCACTGTTTGCCCAGAGTTCTGAACCTGAACACACTTTAACTGATGTCACCTGCGTGCTTGGCGTAAATGTGTACGAGCAGGAGAGGGTGCCGAGGCTCGCTGTATGAGGGATGGGATGGCACTTTGTGACATCAATAACGTTACCTGAGGCAGAGGCTTTTATGTGGCCGGTGAAGTGAGGCTCATATTTCATACGTACCTCTGTAATTGGAGCGGTGGCTATCCACTCCCAGTTTACAAAAAGGTCTGTAATGTGAAGTTATCATGGCAGACACATCTCCTGGCTCCCACTGTGCCTGTGACTGAGCTCCAGCATGTACATGTCAACATGTTCTCCCTAGATGCCTCCATGTTTTATGTAAATTCATCTGTTTATTTATCTCTCTGTGCTTCTCAGTTCAACTCTGATCTGAACATTCCTGCAGATCACTGGCGGGATATTCCCTTAGAGTCTGCAGCATCCTGGATTCATGCCTACAGATACTGGGACGAGACCGTAGACAAGCCTATTGACATGCAAGTAACTATTATTGATATTATTAATAATTGAAATGAATTGATTTTTTTGATGGGCTAAAGGTGCTTGAAAGGTTATAAAACTGGAGCCATACCCTCAATTTCTTTTGCCATTTTCATGCGTTGTACTTTAACAAAATCCCTCCACAGGAAGTGATTGGATGAACCTTAAATTGGGTCAGTACAATTTAAAGACCTTCGTAATTAAAAAATTAGCAAACGTCTGGTAGATCGTTTGAACGGCATGTTCGTAGTGCGGCGTCAAACTTTGATGCACACTGTGAAACAGGAAGTTGTTGTAACTTGAATGTGCTTTGTCCAATCAGCCCCAAACCGCAGTGTAAGTGGTGGTGAAAATGTACGTGTCATACGGGTCTCGCACATGGTAGGCAAACATCATGTCCAGACGTACAAAAAAGCCTCTTGGAACCATACCCTCAACCAAACAGGACGTCAGCCATTTTGAATTTAGTGGTCATTTTTTGGCAATTTCCATGGCTTGTATTCAAACATACTCAGAGAATTGATTGGATCGACTTGAAACTTGGTCAGTGCAAAGACCTTCATGATTAAAAGTGATGGTTGTGGCATTAAATTCAATTGCAGAGAATGAAACCAACAGCATTATAGGTGTACGCGGAGAGTCTATGACAGATTGGCAGTATTTGAGTTGGGAGTGACACTGGGTTGTGCATTCACAAGGTGAGAAGAAGAGAGGGAGTGTGGCTCTCCTGAGCTTTTCTCTGAATCTGAAAGATGACAAAAATGAGAAGAACCAACAGGAAGAAGCTGTCTCACATGGTAGCCAGCCAACGGACCCACTGTGAACCAGAACTGTTGAGTACCAGACATTTCTGTCAGAAATGTACAGTTTGGGTCCCCAGCATTTAGAAACTGACAGACGCTAACTTGTTGGAAAACTAGCATAATAAGCACTAATAATCAGCTATTTTTCAGCAGCTGATTGGTGATTGAAGGGGTTATTGAGGATGATGAATCCATTTCTGACATTTTAAAAGTACCAAATGGCCATTTAAACCAGAATTGGACATATTTCAACTCCCATTGGGCTGATTTAGCTATATTTTGTGTCCATGTTGAGGTTATTTATGCTTTTTAATGCTAATTGTGCTAATTGCCCACCATATGCAAGTCAGACTCTGGCATCTGGATTCTAAATGCTGGGGACCTATACTGTACTGTACTGTACTGTACTGTCTGTGTTCACATTGCTAGCAGGCAGACTATGAGGTGAACAGTAATTTGAAAATAATCAGATGTTGATTAAAAACTGAAGGGTGTGCTCGAAGGTCCCTGTTGTCTACAAGCAGTTGGAATGGACCATTATCTTTCTCTTATTTTCACACAGTGAATCTCGCTGTAGGATTATCTCAAATAATACACCCTGATATTGACATGTTTGAGGTTGTTGTTGTTGTTGTTGTTGTTGGAGTTCCCTCCTGAGATCTTAGCTTGAGTTGTTGTTCAGAGAAAATGATCTGTCAATCCCTTATGGAAAACTCTGTTACGGTTAGTTGGTTTAAATGTCACAATGTGACATCCCAAAAGCTTCCATCTTTAACTCAGAAAAAAAAATCCATATCAGTTGGGACAGCATCCTGAAGGCTTTCCAAACATTAAAACAACACTGAGAATATAATCCACAGAAGAGAACACACAGTTGATCTCAATGCTATATTTGCATGAGCAACAGTGAGTGAATTCATAATGAATGCTCAATAAATTAAATTAATTTTAATGAACAAACAGCAGATTAAAATACAATATTCCCATAAGCATTGTCAAGTTTGTAACACAGGAGTGATTAAGTGTGACACTGAATGTCACCTCCATTCTCCCGCCGCTCTTTGAAGCTTAAAATGCAATTTGAAAAATAATCACATCATTGAGAGATCTCACCGCGACGCCGTTGATTACAACAAGTCAACAAAGAGGCAGTCAGGACTGCCCGGCCTTTCACACCAAGAAAGGGATTCTCAAAAGAGGAAGAGCAGCTTTTGTTGTGTTTGCTGATTGAAAAGAGCTCTGTGGGGGAAGCTCTCCACATTTCCCAATCCTTTTTGTTCATTTACCTTGAGAATCAGCAGGTAGAAAGATGAAAACGTCTCCCGTTGGTCTCAATTATTCAAGCATTGCAAAGTGTTTGTTCTGTCTGTATGAATGTCCTCTGTGCAGTCACTTGAGGCTGATATATCTTGCTAAATACGACAGTATTAACAGTTTGCACTAAGTCATATAAAAATCTTTCCTGTTATGAGTGCATAGAGTCGCATTGTGAATGGGATTTCAACAAAATAATACAGTTTCAATGTCATGCTCTTCAGTGGTGGAAGTGCATTTACTCAAGTACAATAAGTAGTTTCATTTCATGCTCTTTATAAACCGTATACACTAATATTAAGCAGCTAATAATGTGCTTTTTGCTGCACTGCACTTCATTTATATAGCACTCGTACACACACAGATGGCAGTGACATACCGTTCAGTATTTTGTTTAAGGACACTTGTGGAGCGGAGGAGCCGGGGATCAAACCACCAACCCTGATATTTGCGGACAACCTTTGCAATTAACAATTCTCGCTTTTACCACAAAAGCAGTTTGAAAAGGGGAAATTCCTCCGTAGGGTTGTACAGCACGTCAATAATCAGAGTACGCACAGCTGCATGTGAACAGGAATATTAGTGGAATATTCTTAAAAATGAAAACATGAATATTTTGTGCTTGTAAACCCTAACAAAAACTAAACTAGTCCTTTTTTTTTATTGCAAGTTGATTACAATAAGATTCAAAGGTTCCATCTGGGCAGGTACATCTGTGTCTCCTAACTCACCTGGCACAGAGCCACTAACAGCAGTTTGGCTGAGTCTTGGTCTGGTTGAGCAGAGAGAGTGCTGGGTTCTCCTCTCCTCCTGGTAATGCGCTTCTTGGCCTGGTGCTTGAAATCAGACCACTTTTTAAAAATCTCCTCCAGCGTCCATGGCTCAGCGCTAACGGCGTTCATTGCTTCAGTTACTTTCTGCCAAAGCTCCGGCTTCCAAATAATCTTCTGTCAGTGTCAACCATTATTTCTAGCTCAGAGTAGTCGGTAAAATTGTACTTATTTTTCACTCTTTGTTTCCACTGGGCAGGATTCTGTGGCACTGCTTTCGTCCGTCCTACTTGCACGTGGCTTCATGAGTCACTGGGAGTGTTTGGACGTTATTCCTTGATTTATGTGCTTCTCCATGTGTTAGTAGGCTAAATGTTTCCTTTTTGTCTGCTCTTACAATCAAGCGTCTGCACACTGTTTTGTTCTGAAACACATTCTCTATGTTGTTCCTGTGTCTGACTGCGGCTTCCGTCATAGAGCAGCTGTGTATTATCCGTTAAGCAGAGCGGAGAGTCGCTGCAGCGCCTCTGGTGGAATAACAAGTATTGTCTAGAATGACAGCGACGTTTGTAGTTAATTGTGGGGATGGTACATGAACACACAAATTCAGGATAAAACAGAATGTCCATAGTCTCCGTGATATCACCCACAGGTTTGTGAAGAGCTCAGTGTGGTCAGCTCTGGCTGTCCTCCACGGGCTCCCCGATAATCCAAAACTGGATGGAGCTGAATGAAGCCTGGTTACTGAAAACAGCTGTGATACTGTGACGGCACCCATCTGTTACTCAAAGTGGCCACGCCCTTAAATATGCATAACTTTAAGCTTCAATATAATTTGTTTTTATTTAGAGTTGTACAGTTGTCATGAACAGGGAAATTAGCTTTAGAGACCAAAAGGCTGTAAACATATTTTTGCTGTGACTCACTGCTGGAGCCAGCCTCTAGTGGACATTAGAGGAACTGAAGCTTTTGTGTGTTATGGATGTTGTTAGTTGGGTGAGATGCATTAAGTAAAAACTAATCAGAAAAGATGTATGTGAGGTTTTATAAATGTGACAGTCTCCACATGTATATTATCTGTCCACACCTGTACACAGACACAAGACATGGGTCAGTGCTGTAGATGCAGGGCACTGGTCAGTGCTATAGATGCAGGTAAGAGGTCTGTAGGGTAGTATTAATGGCCTTTTTGGCCATTGATAAATCATCATATTTCTTGAACACAGTATTCAGTTATGATTTTTGGTGGTATCTTGAAATGAGAATCACAAACACTTCTTACTTCAGTGGTAGTGTGGCAGCAGCTGAACAGCAAAACATTTTCTTCAGGAAATATTGTATTTTTTAAGTTTCTCTCTTTCTCTCTCTTTTGCTCTGGTTGTTTATGACCTGGGCTCCTACATGTTTATGTGTTGACATCCGCTCTCGTCTTTTCATTGACTTTTGAAAATGACTTCTTGTTCTTGATACTTTGCTATTGATACTGTGATAATTCTTGACTTTTACTTCAGGCTGAATTGATTCAAATGTGTACCTTAAACTCAAACATATATGCTGGATAAAAGGGTAATTGTGCTCTCAACAGAGCCCATTATGTTGCCATTATATTACATCAGTGAAAAATGTTCTGTTTTTGTACGAAAGCAGGCTTCAACCCACAGTAAACACCCAATAACAGCAAGTTTAGCATAGTCTTCACTGCCCGCCTCACCTTCATTCTCAGTCTGCTATGTATACAACTCTTTCTTCTTTTCTTTTTTAACTGAAATAAATTTAATAATACCAGCGCTCCGACATCCCACACAAACTTTTTCCCTCTCCCACGGGTAGATGAGTTAGAGGCTGATACAGGTTTTCATTCAGACTCGGGAGGTTGAATAATCTGCGTATAATTATGTGCAAAAAGACAGGGAACAGCAGTAATTGGCACCTGATATTCCCCTCTTCCCCTCCTCTAACAGAGCTGAATTTGAATAATCTTGACAGCAGGGCACACACACCGAGAGATAAGTGCGTCTCAAAGAAAAGAGCTGGGAGTCTGGAGATATGGGAGAAAAAGACACATATTCACTGTCAAACACACATTCAGGCAGTGACAGACACAAAATCCTTTCAACTGCGCTCTCTAGTTTTTTATGTTTATTGCTTTTCCTGCTATTTCTTTCTATATGAATACAGGACTGTCAGGACATTACACCAGTTAGTCATTTGAGCTCTTTAGTGACTTTTGCTTGTTTACAGTAAAATATTGGTATTCTGGGAATTTAAGTGTCCTCTTTATTTTCTCTTGGTGCTGAGTCATGTATGAAATTATAAAAGAGCTGTAATGTCAATTCCACCACCAGGAGGCTAAATGCAGGAATATGAAAGGACTCATAAATTGCAAACAGTACGTGGCCTTCACATTGTAAGAGCAGTGAAATGTCTTTCTTCTATGCTGATAAGGTTAAAATCAGTCTCTTGGAAAATCCATATTTCTAAATGTAAAATATGAAATATCTGTTCAGTTTCTCGAGACCTTTACGAATAACAGCACAGCAAATGAAATCAGTGTGTGGGATCAAATATTCAAGAGAAGTATCGATGCAACAGTGTAACAATAGCTTATTAAAAGTCCTAAAAGTACACAAATTTTATCAGCTTCATGGAGCTAAAGCTTCTAAACAGTAGTTAACAGCGCCACCAGTAGCTGTTAAGTGAATTGCAGTCAGCGTCCTGTTGCTCGTGCTCCGTGCACAGTCTGTAGGTCCTAGCAAGCAAGCTAAGGTTACTAGCCAGCTCAGCCCTGGGAGTCTGGATGAAGCTAGCTAAAAGTATTTTTCTATGTTTGCTATCTAGCAATTCGTCCACATTATCCAGCTAAAAGCACAATCAGACAATATGTTCCACTAGCTTAGCAGTAATGTTAGCTTTGACTTTGGACTCTGTGTTGGACTCTGTGTTGTGGACTCATAGCAGCCATAGAAACGTGGTTGATCAGTAACAGAGGAAATTAACTGGCAGCTGGGAGAAGATTATTTTAAAATGTTTGGTCTCCAGTGAGATTTAAAATGTCAGTTTATGAGATGTTTGAAACTGTTTTGAATCAGGAGAATACAATCAAGATTAATACAGATCTTCATTGTGACATAATGATATTTATGTTCTCCTCTGGGAACCAAAATCTATAATGTTTGTGTTAAAATTTGTCAAATGTCCCTGGAGTTAATTAGTATGCTTTGACAGTGATGATTGCTTTATGTTCTCTTCCAATTAGAATTTTTACTACATTACCCAGGGGGCACTACGTGATGCAAACTGCCTTGCTTCTTTTCCGTGGAATGATTTTAATGATTTTAATATATTTGTAATGTAATAATTTTGAGGTCTGGACTCTTGGTTGGACAAAACAAGCATTGTTAAGGTGTCACTTTGGTCAACTGTGATGACATTATAAACCAATCAATTAGTTGATTAATGGAGAGAATAACATCACAGATACATACAAGTACATTTTACTGATTATATTTGCATAGTAATATTTGACAGTGTAGTCTTAGTACTTCAACTGAGATCTGCATACTTCCTGTAGTCTTGACTTGTTAAAGGGGAACTTGGCAACTTTTTCAGCTTAATAAACCCGTTTAGAAATCATTTGGATGGTTAAATGGCCTGTTCCGGTGAAAATGGTGACCCTCCCCTACCTCCCTCTGGTGACCCCAGGCGGAAAAGCAACCTTGCAACTTTGGGACTACCGTCCCGGTAAATTGGGAATAGGAAGTATCGCGAGAAGCGAGAACGAGCAAGAAACACGTACGGCTTTACGGCAATTCCACATAAACGCACACACCACCCTCAATAACGGTTAGTGTATAATCCCAGAGCTGTAGGGGGAGCTTGTTGAGAAAACATGCGATGACAAAAGTGAAAACCAGCGAAGAAATGGCTAGAGTTGCCAAGTTCCCCTTTAACATCAGCGATATCTCCTCGTATTTTATATGTATAGTAGAAAGTAAAGTAGAAATCAACTTTATTTCATAAGTTTTATTGAAGGGGAATCCGACCTGGTGGCAGAAAAAAAGTCCAGTGTGTGACACTGAGAACAATCTATTAGAAATGTAATATAATGTTTATTTGTACCTTTTCATTAGTGTACAAACATCTGAAAATAAGCTCAATCATTTGACACTAATAGTTTGATTGCTGCAAGCGTATCTTTCTTTAAATTTCTTTTGTCATACATTTTCAACAGGAAATGCAAATATTCTAGTTCTTGCCAACTTGACCACCAAGCCCTGCACATCCAGAAATAACGGGATACCTACAGCGCCATTATTTTGAAGTGACAGGCCACAGAGCAAGCAGCAGTATTTGATGAGTAGAATGTGTTACTGGAGGCTTTAAAGCTTTAATATGTAACATTTATACATTTAACAGTGTATAAACTCTAGAGGTAAGTTCTATATATAGCGTGGGAGAGGCAGTGATTGTTAAGGTGGAACTGCTTTATTCAGTGTGTTTAGTGGTTTTAATCAGCAGGTCTGTTTGTTTTGGAGATGAGGAGACCTCTGTGGATAATTGGACTCCCGGTAGAAACCTCCTGAACTATGATCACTGAAGGAATCCTAACCGGGAGAAGCTGACTGCAATGACGCCAATGGTGGTGAAGACAACAACTCCCATGATCCCACGCAGAAGTTACATATTGTACATTTAAAGGCTGGACAGTAGTTTTTGGACTAAAGACAAATGATCAGTATCAGAGTCACTTTATGAGTTGATAAGATTATTACTTACATACTCAAGTGTTGAAGAAGGAGACTGTCAGAAAGGCAATAAGAGTCTTGTTCTCACTTTCCATTATCATGAAAATCATCAGAAGTAGTCCCAAACTGCAACATCAGTGCCCATATTGTCTCATGTGGGAGACACAAGAGGGTTGGGAGACAATACTTATGAATTGCAATCATTGATCACTTCCATCCTTCACCATCCTTCACCATCCTACAGTGTCTGCCTTCTGCATCTATCTCATGAATAAGTGATGTTTTAATAGTGAGAAGTTGCTGTTGTTTTCCCTCTACTGCCCTAACACACACAGTGCTGACCATATAAGTTTTATTGCTTTTTAAACTGCATTATTCAGGATGACGTTCATACATGACTTCAACAAACACCGACCGGCCACACAGCTTTAAAATATTCATCAGAGCTGTGAAATAAAAATCAATTCAGGAAAATGTGAGAATATGTAAGTGGAGGGAAGTTTCCCAGCAGATATGAGCTGTATCTTTAATACACATTGTTGAAAAGGACAGAAAAAGTAAAACAGTTTTTATAGCAGTGAACTAGTTTATTTGAACATATTGAGTTCACACAGGCTTATAAGACACCAAGTATCCCATCAGCAGAACCCGTCAAGTTCCATATGTGTCCTTCTCAATAGATTTTAAATGTTTTTATACTATTATACCAGCAACTGCTCAGATTAGCCCTCTGTGGTGGCCAGTGTCCTCTTTTATGCTGTGGTTTGCTGGAGAGAAAGCAGCAACAGGAGAGACGCCGATCGACTGGACAGACTGGTGAGAAGAGCTGGCTCAGTGGTGGGCACAGAGCTGGACTCTCTGGTGACAGTGGCAGAGAGAAGGACCCTGGTCTGTCTGTCTGTCTGTCTGTCTGCCCACTCTGCCCACATATGGTTTAAGCCCCTCACATTAGATAGATAGACTATGGATAGGACTACAGATAATGTAGTTAGATTAACAGATACCATTCCCTTCAGGATTAGACAGGGGTTTTCTTTTTGATTATTTGACCTAAAATGCCTAATTTCACTGCAGCTTTTCTTAAAAAGCTGTTTTCCTACCACCTTGTTTCAATGATTTCAAGGGGAGTCCGACCTGGTGGCAGACAACTGCAGCCAGTTTCTCCTATATTGTTGGAAGGAGAGGGTGAAGCAAGGGAGTTGGCACTACATGCCACTAAATCCTGCACACACTTTAACAGAAATCAACATACAAAACAATGAAGTACAAAAACTCTCCCAAACTTTACAAATAAAATCTGTCACAAGGGAAGAACATATCAACTTGTTCCTTTAAGTTGTTCAGTAAGCGAGCCTTGTATGACCTTGTGAAGCACATTTCAGCAACACAATGAATTATTGAGCAACTAAAACAAAAGCTGGATCAAAGAATTGACGTAAAGAGTAAACAGCTTTGGTGTTGTCCTTCACAGCAGCAGCTCTCAACCAGAGGAATCAAGGATTAGGATCTCAGTGGCGACTCCTGACAGCCGTGACACGGCTCCCATTACCCCGCTGGGTGTCATTTATTACATTTTCTCCTATGACTGTACTGAGAATCCTGTAAATATTTGTGGTTTGGTAAAATCTGGCACTGCACATAAATGATGACTAAATATCCAGATACAACTGCTGCCATTTTACGGTGCTGACATCAGCCACCAGGGGGAGGGAGGGAGGGGGAGGGAGGGAGAGAGAGAGGGAGAGTTTGGATTCAGCTGTCATGTCATTAATCTTTATATATGTTGATGCTCGGGATATTTAAATATATCAAACTTTTTAGTTTTTAAATATTGTTTGAGTATTATTATTATAATTGAGTATCATGATGTACGATATTGTCTCATTTTCAAGGGTGTCATTAAAAATTACAAAACAAAAGACGGACAAACAACAAAAACAGCATTACATAACACACATGCAGTGTAAATGTGCAGGTACTGGCAGCTTTCTCACCACAAGCCCTCAGTTGTTGAACAGGAAGATTTGGATACAATGACCCAGATAATAAATCAAGAACATTAGCATAAAATCCGAGCTGTTTGTTCTACAAATAGACTGCAGATCGTTCAGTACACAGTAATTAAAAGCACAAACAAGTTGTTTTCAGAGGAGAAAATCGAGCTGTCGGCTGCTCTGCTAATAGGAAAGACGTGAATGTGCGGAAGCAAACCGCTCTCTGATTTCTGTTTCCTGTAAACTTTAATGCTTCCACTGTGAGCACTGTGAGCACTGGCAGTTAGTCTGGTGACATACACAAACAGGGCGAGGCTGTGGCTATTTCCTGGAAGCCGTTCCAGTGCAAACAGTACAAGAAGGTGTGTTTATGTGACGCATACATACTGCTCCACAGGTAGTGTGTGTGCTGAGCAGACAGTAGAACCAGATCAATACGGTTCATTCAACCGTGACAGAAATTGATTTCCTGCACTTATATAACATTTCTTATTCAGATGTTGGATCACGAGGAGTCTTCAGGTGCAGGTCTGTAGGCTGGAAACCGTAAACGCAACCTTCTCCACCCATCCTAATAAATATTTGTTAGAGATAGCCGGTTTCTACAAGGACAGGAACTGTACCTCTGAAATATTTCCCCTCTGAGGGGCCTGACACAGCAAGTTTTAATCTGAGCTTCTCAAATCAGCTGTTTAGTGAACTTTCTTCTTACTTTTGTCCTCTTCTGTTCCATTGACATCCATTCTCAGTCATTCATTGCTGCTTTCTTTTGTACTTTATATTCCACAACATTTATCCGGCAGCTGTTTACAGATCTAGTTTTTTTTATTATTAGAGATTAAAGTTAGTCATCATGTTTCTGTGATTGTTTCATTTTGTAATACTCTCCTCTTGTGTCAGTAACTTCCTGTCTGTTTTCCCGCCCGGATTAGTTTCACCTGTGGATTTGGTTCCTTTACCTCAGTTGTTCGTTGAGGCGTTCCAGATATTTCCCCGGTGTTTCTCCGTGTTTCCATCTGTAATGGGACATCACTATGATTAATGTCACATATAATCAAATATATCCTATTTTACTCCACAATGAGTACTTTTACCTTTAACTGAACACAATTAGCTGTTGTTACTTGTGTACTTCAGATTGTGAAAACAGAGTATTGTCACATTAGTGTATTGGTATTTTTACTTACTTTATTTTTACTTCCGCTGCTGCTGACACTGAAAGCAAAACTCCCAGTTTAACTTTAGAGATAGATTCTCATTTTAGTATTCGACAAGCAGTACAACATATTCAGAGTGCTAGCAGTTCCTCTTTTGTATGACAAACACAGAATACTGAGTACATCAGCCGTCAGCTAGCCATCACATGTCCTTGTGATGTGTTCAAGTGCAACTTTTAACTGCAGACACGAGGTGATGTGAGGTGACGCAGAGCGTTTGATCAGTCAGCCTGTCTGCGGTTCCCTGAGGTCTGCTCGCAGTGTCAAAGCTCCGACAACGTCAATTAGAAATCTGAATCAGGACTGAACTCAACACTCATACTCTGAATATCTGCAGCCTTTAAACCAGTTCCACACTCTGTGTCAGCACATTATTAAAATACATAGGTACGTCTGTAAATCAAACTTTATTGTCCAACAAACATTGCAGTCTCTCACCAAAACATAATAATAATTAAAGCTGCAAGCAGCGTTGGGCAGGCCCTCGCACTCCACGCAACTCAGGGTGTGCTGCGGTCGTGTCACGTGCCGTCGTAACACGTGCCGTCATAATACGTGCGGACCACAACATGAAAATTTCAAGTAAATCTGACCAAAGTCGCTATGCAACGCTAACTTCCTGTTGCCGGTAGGAGGCGCTATCACTATATCTGAATATCGTCATGTAGACATGTTCAGGGCGGGACTTTTAATCAGCACCATTTTTTGACTGTACTGACCAATTTTGAAGCAGATCCGATAAATTC
>JAGRRF010009292.1:30548883-30560194 GCA_019097615.1 Morone chrysops
CTCCATCCAAAGTGGGATGGATGCCGTCTCTCCTAATCAGACCAGGTTTTCCCCAAAAACAAATCCTGTCAGCTGGCATAGCTGCTACTCCAGGAAATCCAGGAACACCTTCCTCTCTGCGATCATACTGTTTAAAGCACTAAATATCAGACCTGGGTCACACATTCTTTACATAATTCTGCATGAAATACGACCCATCAGCATGAATACTGAGCACCGCAGAGTTTAGCCTATTAAAAGTGAATCGGTACAAGTTTGGTGACTGTCAGGTGTAATGGTTTCTGTCACCGTTGGCTCTGAATCCCTGCTGAGGTTTTCTGTGTGGGTTTCCTCTCAGTTTCCTCCCTCAGGCCTGAACAGCAGGCAGGTCAGGTGGAAAGTTTCTGTGTCAGACTGTACGATATCAGTGTGAGACTGATACCTTCCATCTACACCACTCCATGTTTTTAAATGAATAAAAGGGCTTTAAACTGAACAACCTCAAACACTGCAGGAACAAGAAGAAAGAAACAATACAAATATTCTTCAATATTATCACATTTTCTTGTATTGGCCAAAAACTCATTTTATTAAGACAAAGTCTTGTTTTACTACAGAATAACATAGATCAATCATTAGCTAGCTAGTCGTGAGCACGTGTTGTATCAGTTACATTAATTAACGGAACGTATTTGATGCAAATAAGTTGTACACTCTATGGCTCAGTGAGGTTTACCATTTTGGATTGACAACCTCTCACGATTGTCAGCTTCGCTCTCATACTGCTGGAAATCAGTGTAATGAGGCCTAAAGCCGCCCGTGTGAACTGGATCTATCTCATGCTGTGAATGTGGACATTCCTTCCAGACAAATCTGCTAACTCCATTTCACGCAGTATCACCACAGCGCCGACAGTGAGTAAAGGCACCGCCACTTCTGGGATTTTATTTTGGGACACCACACAAACTCATACCTCTTGGAAGCACTTTTTTTCTGACCTATATTTACTGAAATGCCACAACCAGAGTGCTGACTCATTAAAACTACACTTGTGTTGGTTGTAGATTTCCCCACCTTGCGTCTTATCTTTTATTACTTCCAAGCACTTCCAGGTGGGACTGCAAAGAAAAAAAAAAAAACAGACGGAAGGCAATCAGTAACATTTTTCAGGTCATGATGTTTCAAAACAATTTGGGCAGCTGTGATTGGTAAAGACAACCTGTGTTTGTGGTAACTAACTCAGCAGAGCAGCTTTCATCGCACAGGCAGCATCTGTTTCCAGAGAGTTTGAAAGGATTTTTAACTTAGCTCACTTTGTTGCCTGTTGCTGGGAGAATGGCCCCCTGCACTACTGATGAAAAAATATCATTAAAGTGAAACAGAAAGCAAAGTGCTGTTTGCTTCTGCATATTTCTGTATTTCCTGTACAAACAGAGCTATGGATGGAAAGTACTACATATGGCAACCCCTTCCTGTTTCGAGGCCAACATACAGGAAGTTGTTACTTTATAGCTTGGACATGTTTTGATGTATCAAATATATTTATACAACTATTAATCAGGAGGGTCCACAGAATCTACGTGCAAAGTCTCGTGCAGATCGGTCTTGCCATGTAGGAGTAATCACAACATCGCAAATTACACAAAACCTTCTTTTTTTAAAGAAAATTCCAGGTAGAAATGGGCGTGGCCTATATCACAAGAGGCAGCTGAATTCAGGGACAACATGGATATAAGGCTTTTGAATGTGTAATTTGAATGTGGGAGTTGTGGGCCAAAACGTATTGAAGTTCATTATAACAGCAACTGCTGGTGGAAAATGTAGAAAATATTATCAAACATAGCTCTAGCATTTATACACTGTTTAATGATTATAGATTATTGATTGAATCAACTACATATAGAATGTAGTTTTACACTGTTACAGATTATAGCTTTTATTTGAGTTATTGTTGTTTAGCTGGAGCAGCTTTCACTTGTTCAGTCCCTGAGCTTTACAAGTACACAACTTAACAACATATAGAACAAAGCTCTACTGTTTATAGACATTAATACAAAAATGTTACAGATTTTAGCTGTAAAAGTCTGAAAACAAACTGTGTGAACTGTGCACAAACCCTGGAGGGATCAGCAGCAGAGAAACACCTCCCACTCAGGTTTTTCTCCCTCCTCTCTCCCCATTTTCGACCCTCCATCCTCTCGCTGCCACCTTGCAAAGCTGCAACTCTCACATTCTATTAATCCAACACCCAGGAGAGGCCGGTTCCACTCTCGCCTGCTTCTCTCCTTGTTTCGGGGCGTCTTTGTGTTGTGTCTCAGCCTGTCACAGCTGCTCGGGAAGCCTCTTTCTCCTTACTGTCTTTGCTAAGTATAAAAGAATAGCTGCGGTAGTCTTAGTCAGCCCTCTGAGACGCACACAGCCACACAGGCTCATCTATTACCGGCAGAGAAGCTCCTGTGGGCCCCGGACACCATTCAGACTCTGTTTCCTGTGTTAGTTGGTGCAGTTTTAGATTAAAAAACCTTGTTTTAGCTTGTTGATAGTGATTTTACATCAATGCAGGTTTGGGCTCAGATCTATTTAGTTCAGTGGTTTTAAGTGGTTTTTCATTCTTGGTCTTAAATTGAGCAAATTAACTGTCACCAAAGGACATACTTCTTTAAACAGAGTTAAATTCAATACTTGTTTCTGTCTTTTTTCATCAAACACATATTATATCTCTGTCTGTGGATTTGGACAATTTATTGTTTGTACAAACACAGAACACAAACACATTGTGAAGATGGTTAAACTTTAAAAGAGATATGTGAAGTCACATCTTAACTTAGCCAAATACTAGATAACTAGCTAGCTAATCTACATCAGTTGTTAACTAGACAGCTACATCTGTGGTTAGATAACAATTAATGTAGATTAGCTAGATAGTTCCTTAGTGGTTTGCTAACATTTGCTAACAAAAGATGTGACGATATCAAAGAACATCAACATGTATCATTATACAACAAAAGGGTTGTATAATGAAATGAAAGTGTGTAGTTCCTTCATGCTACACAAAGTGAAAAACATCATCACATTGATAGAATAACATAATTATTATATACAGTTATTTATATCCATATCCAGAGGAAAAAATTCTGCAGCTCATCTTTTGAATGTGCGTCTGATTGAATGCAGCAACAAGATAGAGATCATAATATAGTGTCATCTGCACATAAAAACAATGTCCACCCACTTCGACTGCATTTGTGCAGAGGTCAGTACCTAATAAAAGTGGTCCAAGGAAGGAAAACAACCGGAGACAAGATTATAGGCCCAGTGCTCATAATGCAGATCAGGGTCTGTTTATTAAAGTTTTCATTTTCTTTTTATTCTAACTATTTATTGTGTATCTTTGTCTGTTAAAACCCACAATAACTATCTGCATGTTCAAACTACAGATGATAGATGGACACCGCTGTGTTTGTGAAGTTCGTACCTTCACTGAAATATTATTTACTGAGGTGAATAACTTACACTACACCTGTGCAGCCTGACAAACCCAATCAGCGTCTCTCAGCAGTACGAATGGTCACATTAATGTGAGCGGTGATCACTGAGGGCTGCTGCAGGTGATTTGTTGACCGGATGATTCTGTGGCACACTGAGGAAAATACAGCAGTAAAGAAGCACTGTGGTATTTATGGTACATTATGTTTTCAAATAACTCTCAATCACAGATATAAAACAGTAGAGAGGTCACAAGTGTCCTACAAGTGGCTGTTGCTATGATACCACAAAGCAAAGCATCGTGTGCCACTTAATTACAATTCAATATACATTGGTTGTGTGGTGAAAACAATACAGTAATATATCCCCTCTTGATTTAACCAGTTAGTCGTGGTGGATGAAGTATTTTACTGAATTAAAATACATGTACATCAATGTTAAAGTCCTGCATTCACTTATTCATAAAGTATCAGTATTAATTCACACATTCACACATAGTTCTTTGAATGAACTTAATGAAATCATGGAAAGTATTAAGTGGATCTCATGGTTTTCTTATAGCATTAGGCAACGATGTTGGTCCTACTTAATTTACTTACTAGGTTAATTTATTTGGGTTGGTTCAAATAATTTCACAGTTGTAACTTTACACAAATAAATTAAGTCGACTCAACAAAATTGCTCAAATCTGAAAGAAAGGAATTCAGTCACATGGAAATATGTTCCATGATTTAATTAAGTAAATGCAACGATTAACTTTAAATACATAAATCTTCTGAATTCTCTGAGTCCTGTCAAACAGACATAAAGGAATCCTTTAATTAACATAATGAACACAATACATTCATTTCATACTAAAATAATTCAAATTTTCTGATCAAACACTGGCTGAGTTTTTTGAGTGTGCAGTGTGTGTGTGTGTGTGTGTGTGTGTGTGTGTGTGTGTGTGTGTGTGTTTGTATATCAAGTGTCCTTCTGAAGGATTTCAGGACATGTGGAGCAGCCGGGGCCAGACAGCTCTCCCTCGGACTTGTGGGTAAAGCGTTTTTTTGGAGGGAAGTGGTTTGATGTTTTTCCAGCTCAGTCAGTCAGCGAGTCAAGGACGGTTCAGAGAGACTCTCATGCTGCTGACCTGCTGCTCCACTGCAGGGAACTGGGATTGGCTGCACAACTTTATTTTGGATTTCAGCAGTGAAACAGTTGCTGTTCATCTTTCAATATGTCTGCCCTGTTTTATATCACCGACATGTCAACAGCAGAGCACGGTATCAGTGACCTTCACTGTAAGAAATCAGATCCATAATCAGATATCAATTTAAATATTCCTTTTAATATCAAATTCTCAGTTATATCTTACCCCTATTTAACAATGTGTGAAAAAAAGACCAAAAAATCCATTTATTTCTGTTTTTATATAAAATCCAATCATTGTGTCTTCCTGTGAAACTAAATGTGACGCATGCTTACGTCTGCATGAACTAACTGATTTCAACCAATAATATCCTGATATTCACCCGTCAATCAATTTTCAATTGTCTACAACAAACACACAGCTTTATTATCTCTGTACAAACAACTTTATTAACACTGTACAGACACAACTTTATTACTGTTTGTGGGCTTTTATTGGGGATTGTTGCTGATTTCACAGCTTTTTCTTAAAAGTTTTATTTATTTTTGTATAATTCATTAAAAATCAAAGGCAACTTGTCCCAGTAAAAATAAAATCGCTGGTAGTTTGGTGACGTATGACTGAAGGTTTTGTGTCAGGGACTGCTATGATCAACAGTCCCACAGAGCTGCTGGACTGGGGGGACGTAGCACACAGCGCTATTGGCTACAGTGACAGGTCCCTCCCTAACTGCCTGTTCTCACAGGAAATACGTAGATATGAAGTAGCAGCGCTCTGATTCTGTTCCATGTGGACTTACGTATTAATGAATACACAACAGACCTATTTTCATTCCTTCCCACACAACAGTATCTGACCTTCTTGTATGTGTGATACTACCACCAGCTCACAATAAGATTTACAGCCAATAAAGCATCTCCCTCCAACCTCTCTGAGAGAAGACATCTGTTTTCTTCAGCGTGTAAACATGAAGGCGATTTCCCAACACGTATGAACAACAGGGCTCTGTTCTTTGGGTCCATTTTAACTTGCAGCAGTGCTTCCTCCTCCGCCCACTCTCAATCTGCCTGCTATTCGCCTTCGCTGTCACTGTTGTCACCACTTCCAAACGCTGCATACAGACCACAGCCTGCATACAAATCTCACATGTTTACACTGCCTCCCCCACTAAAGAAATAAAGTCAAATAATTCAAAACGCGCTGTACGAACACAGCGGCGAGGAACAGGTGGTGAGAGATTGACTTTCACTTTGCTGATATGATGAGGTAAAGTGAGCCCGACATCACTGTAAGCAGACAGAGCAGCCGTGTAATTATGGTGGGTGCACATTGATGCATGATTGCAGCTGAGGAGACAATAAACAGTTCTGAGTCTGGAATTAACCTGGATGAAAACAGTGTTATCATCACCTTTAAACAGAAAGATTATATCTCGTCAGGATTCAGCGTCTCCTGCTGGGAAGCGTCATTAAACAGGACTACAGCAGCAAAGTGTGCAATGTGTTGAATTTTATTATCAACAAATCCTGTTTTACTGTTAATTGTCACTAATTTATTTTACATAATTTTAGAAATGAAAACTTGAATTGAACAGTTTAATCTATTAAATAAACCAAAAACAGTAATTTGATGATTATTTAAAGATTTTTCAAGATTTTTCAAGATTTCAAGATTTTTAAAGATTTTTTTCATTTTTCAATTATTTTACTTAAGACATCTAAATATACAGGGTATTTGTGTGATTTTATGTATGTATTAAAAATGGAATCAAGTAATGGTTGACAATGTAACTATAATCTCATTACTTTTGTAATCTACATAATCCTGATAACATACTAATGTCCTCAACACTGCTGAAAACATCAGATCTGTCAGGCTTTATTTTGATGGATTCAGGAAATTAGTTTAAGTGACGTGTCAGAGAAGACAGATTTAGTCACTTATCACTGTTTCTACAGTGAGGCAGAAATTATGGTGTGAACATTTGGAACAAGAGACCTTCTGACAGGACGACAATAAAGATATAAGTAATAATCTTCCTGTAAAGCGAGCTGTCAGTCTGTTGTCACACTGCTGGACGCCGCATTCAGTTCCTGAATTAATGCTGGAAGAAATGAATGGTTTGGACTTTGGACAGTCTGATGAATGTCACAGTGGGAGCGGTCTACGGGGACGCTGCGGTCGCTATTGATCGCAGTCTGAGTGTGTACGTATGCATACGTTTAAGGCGAGAAGTGAGAGATCATCCATTACCGTCATTATCAGATAATACTTGAGAGATCTGAAGCCTGAAACCGGTTTCCTCCACGGGGGGATCCTCGTTACAGCACCACCGAGGAAGACGAGGGCGGCGGTCCCAGTTTATGACGTTAATGAGCGGAAGAACAGAGGCCAGAAACAGTGAACTTCTGTGGATGTTTGAAGACAGAGGTTGTGTTTGTGAGAGAGAGAAAGAGGAGAAAGAAGAGAGGAGGAGATTGTGTGCAGGTCAAAGACTGAGACTGACACTGCAAAAATACGATATTTCAGCATCTCAACATGGACAAGATCCTGAGACCTGGAGCCATTTTCCACCCTTTAAGTCCACAGCAGGGCGACCATAATGCCAAACCCCCAAACCAGGACCCGTCCATACACGTATGCATACACTCTATAGGTGTCTTCATCAGTTCCTTCAGTGATTACAACCATCGAGCACACTGAGGCAGATTGGGGGTGTGGCTTTTTGAACATTCAATGTTGGTGGGGGGTTATTGGACATTCAATGGATATGATATGATATCTAATAAGAGCAAACCAAACGTTATGTATTACAGTAAGACTTTCAGGACTAAGATCTTTGCTGAGAACACAGATGAATCTGAACGTGTTTTTTATTGTTGAATAGAATAAAAACAAATAACTCTTATTATCAGCCTGATGGAGGCTTCATCCTGAGGGGAACGTGAACGTCTATAAAATGTCATCACAATCCATTACCATTATTAAGTCCATTACTCCAGTCTGGATCGACTGACGGACTTTGCCGTCCTTTTAGCCGCGCTGCTAGCATGGCTAAAAGGTGTTTGGCTGAACAAACAGAAGAATAACAGCAGCCAACATTTCAGCTCGCTGACTGTCAGTGCTGCTCAGACTGCTTGACTGATTCACTGAAGCTCTTTAGCCCAAGGTACATCGCTGCTCTACTTCTGGCTTCTTCTTCATGGTACGTCGACTTCCTCGACTCAGAGAAACCCCGCCGACTCGCCCTACAAGGTGCAATGCTGTAGTCTCTTTTGTGACTGCTAATCAATACGGGATCAGACTTCAGAGCCCTCTTTAGCGTCCTCAGAGGACGGGTTCCACCCTGAACCAGCCAGCGGACTGGATGGTTCCCTCTGACAGCTGAGGAGTGAATAATATTCAGAATTTTGCAAACATTTCCTCTCCAGCGGTGCAGTAGTAATTCAGTGTGCACCCAACGAGGGTGGTGGGACGCTGCAGAGGCTGAATCTGCATGTAAGACAAAGAACAAAGCTTAAAGTGCACCTCAGAAGCTATTGTTTCAGTCCCAACAGATACACAGAATAATCCTTTGGGACAGAACCCCGGCAGCACGGTCTAATGAATGATTTCATTATTTCTATGAGTCCGTGTTTCAGGCCCATGTTTCCTTTTTGTCTTGTTCTCTCATTATACGGTGATGCCATTATAATTCCACGCCTTTATTCTTCTCATCCAGGGTTCATTATGCTGCTTTTAGAGCTATTTATGTAACCAATGTTTCCAGAGGAGTTTTGAGCCAAAGCAGCAGCACTTTCTCAACAATTATTAAAAGGATTGCCATGAAATTTGCTACAGGCATCCATGTTCCAGAGAGGATGAATCTTAATGACTTTGGTGATAAAAACTTTGCGTCTGTTTGCACCCCGGTGATAACAGTCATACAGCAGCTATTTAGCTAATTACACCCAGTGACAGTGAGGAGGAGGTTGAGGCGGGTGAAAGGGTCGGACACAGGACGTTTTCCTCTGGGAGACAAGCTGCTGTGAGTCTGATGCAGCATTTGTTTCTAAAGCTGCAGCTGTAGTCATCCATCAGAGGTCCAGTGAACATTCAACTACTGCAAGAAAACCCTGAAAGCTGCTCTCTTCCTATCGACCAGCTCACACCTTGGCAGGCACCAACTTCATAAAATAAAGTTTTCATTTTAATTGTATATGAAGTGGTAGTTTATATGAAACTAGTAAAAATAATGAAAAGGCCAGTTTGATGTAAAATAACATACATATATAAAGATATAGATCCTATATCGCCGATATCTACTTGTTTTACATACGTTTACATGTGGGTCATCACGGCTGTAACTGAGGTAGAGAAGGTCTTGCACTCATCAGAAGGTTGTTGGTTCGATCCCCGGCTTCTCCCGCTGCATGATGAAGTGTCCTTGAGCAAAATACTAAACCCCAAACTGCTACTGATGCTGTGAATGAGTGTGTGAATGAGTGAATGTGGCTGTTGTGTAAAAGAGCTTTGAGTGGTCAGGAGACTAGAAATAAGCTACACAGTTTGTTTTAAAGTAAAAAGTGGTTTAAAATACAAAAGACCCAAAGTAAAGAAGTAATCTAACATGATGCAGCGGTGAGTTACGGTCCACACTGACTACAGGTTAAATGAACTTTTATAAGAGGTTCAGGAACAAAGACCATGCCTCAACTCATCTCCACACAAAAAGTACTTAATCACATTGTATCACTCGCTCCAACCCCCTTTCTTTTCTTTTCTCCCCTCCTTTGTCTCTCTCATTCAAACACAGGAACCTCTGAGTCTCAAATACCCTTCAGTTACCTCCAATTATCTTACCCAAACTCCTCCATCCATCCCCCAACCCCCGATCCTTCCATCCCTCACCCTTCATTAACGATCACTTATCAGTTTGGATCAGATTTGAGAAACAGTTGTTTCTTCAGTGTGGATAGAAACCGTAAATGTCCACGATTACCTTTGGTATCACATGAAGCGTCTGCAGGAGCTGGGCAGTAAACTGCAGTGACTGGACCCAAATTGAATTAACCTGCAGGAAAATGGTTTGATTATAAACTCATTAAATCAGAATTTAATAAAGTAAGTGTAATCAATTTGTTTGACATTGATTTTCTTCCCGTTCGGCCCCACCTGCGCTCACCGAGCAGTGCGTCTCTCTGAGCAATGGGCCCGAACGGCGCCGCTTCAGTGTGAGCAGAAGAGAACAATGCGTTGCTAATTGGACATCCAGGAGTCAGAGCAAACTGCGTCTCTCGGCCAGATTCAAGCTTCATTTGCTGCTGTTTAACACCAGCGATGTGACGCCTGTGCTGCCTGTGTGCCTTGTGTGTGCTCGAACACACAAAGCCTCTTAGGGAAATGAGGGAGAAAGAGGAGCAGCGGGGCAAGAGGAGGAAGAGTGACTGCTTAAACATGAGACGAGGAAGAGGAGACCTGTGACTAAAAGTAGATGAGCAACTCGAGCAGCTTTCACACCTGTATCTTCATTCGGTCAGAAACGCTATGGAGGCCCATTATTAACCAATTATTATTATTTAGGCCTACTATTAACGACAGTATTCAGTTTGCAGCTCCTAAAACAGGTTCTAGGGTGGAGGACCTCTTTAATATAACCGTTGCCAGTGAATCGCTAAAAATTTAAAAATGTTATGAATCATATTTAATAGTATTAAACGTTTTTATGGATGTCGTGAGTCTAAACGCTTCTCAGGTAGTTTTACTGTGAATGAAACTGTCTTTTTTGTTAACGTGGACTTTCTGAAACATATTAACCACCCAGTCTATAAAACAGTGTTCTTTCCAACTGTCCAGTAAATGACCTGCAGAAATCAATTCCTTTGTTGTAACGCAGGTGTGACATTTTCAGGGAGAACAAAAGGTTGAGTGAGTGGAAGTGGGACTGGCTCATCATTACCTGTGTGAGTTTAAAAGTTGGTTTTAATTGTCTGATCACAGAGAACGGTCGAGTTACTAAAGAGTCGGTGGTTAAATCAGTGTGTGCAGCCATGCTCCTGCCTGTCTGTCTTTAAATAAATCTATATGAGAGAGATTAACCTATTTGTTAGATACAATACAAAAACCTTTCACTTTAAGACTCAAGCAGCTGACCCCCAACATAGAAAACATTGTTGGATGGAAATAAAATGTTCAGTCTGTGATAGTGTTGGATGTATATATACCAAACATAATGTAGAATAATGGTATTCTGGGAAGATTTAACATTTACACTGAATTATTAAAGTGATATTTGTGCACACACACCAACCTTAGGTCAGGTGCAAATGAATGTCTTACTTTGAGTTTGTTTACGACCTTTTTCTTTCAGCAAAAGCAGAAAGTTTCTCCTGAATTAAATAATGTAAAACTGATTTAAATCTCATTTTATAAACTAAAGACACAGATGGAGGCAGATTTTCGATACTCGAATGTGGTCACTCGCTGTGCCGGTGAAAACAATACACTCCTTAATCCTTAATCTTAACATAATCTTTGTCTTTGGCTACCATTGAACTCAGTCTGTGTTTGACATTTTAGGATATGTTTCCAGGATGAATGACGATTAATAGCAGCAGTGAAGCTTACACACACTGTAAAAAATAAACATTGGAAATAAACAGTAATATTCCAGCAGCTGCAATAATAACTGATTCTAAAATTGAGTCATTTTCTATAATTAAAACACAGTTGTTC
>JAGRRF010009292.1:30570643-30583980 GCA_019097615.1 Morone chrysops
GGCATAATGTGTTAATTCCACAATAGGAGATATGTTATGTTGTTACCTAACAGTTTTGGTGTTAAAAGCCTGCATACATCGGTATCGCGTGATAACGGTATTGGAAATTGAGAGTTGGACAATATCGGAATATCGGATATCGGCAGAAAGCCAATATCGAGCATCCATAATAATTAACATTCCTCACTGAGGTGTGCCGGTTGGTGGATCAGATAAACGCCCAACTGAACACCGACTCGGGTTAATTCACCGTCTGTAATGTGTGTGTGATGTTATCTGAGGGTCTGTTTGACCAGTTTACACAACAGCGACTGGCCTCCGATCCGGAAGCATCCACCAAAACAGTCGGCGAGTGAAAAATCTGGAGTAGAATCATTGTGAACTCTGCTTTAGAGATGAGGTCTGAGAACGTGAGGTAGAGGAGGAGCTGGGGAGAAGGAAGGACAAAAACAACCCAGGGATGGTGGGAGGAAACAGGAGGGAGAACAAATAATCTAAACGTATTCAAACTCCCTGTCAAGACAAAATTACCCACTCGTGGAATTCTGATTTTATTAAGCCATCAATTCTGTGTGTCACTGCGTCCATAGCCCACTTCCTGTCTCGCTCTCCTCCCCCGTCTGCGCCATCCCTCTCCACGCAATATTATCTTATTCTCTCTCTTCTTTTATTTATATATTTTCCCCCAGTATTAAAGTGATTTATCTTCTGTGTTACATTTCTACAGTTGCGAATTAATTATACATCAGAGCCGTCATCACATGGCTCCGCTCCATGGAGACGCTGTGTGTGTGTATGTGTGTGTGTGTGTGTTTTCTATCATTGTCACTTAGTTCTCTGCAGTGGAATCATCCAGAAAATCAGGTACACCAAGAACAAGTATATCATGTCAGAGAGGCAGCGGACCCCGGTGCAGCCAGAGTCAAATATAACCCCGAATGAACACACACACACACACACACACACACACACACACAGCACAGATCTGACCTCCGCTGCAAAATAATTAAAGACTGTGAAATGTCCCCTCTTTCACAATCATTATGAGGTTAAACCCGTATTTTTCTGTGCCCATATTGAGATTTATGTTCCTTTCTGTGACTGTCTGACATGTTGGTGATGCAGAATATGTAGTTTGTTCTGATACTGAAAAATCATTCACTTTATAAATAAAGCTGCTGTTGAGCTTTTTATTAAATTCATCACCTATCAAAGAGAATATCATCAAGTGGTTCAGAAGCTCTTCCTGGAAAACTGGTCGGATCGAGTACAGATCATAAAACATCACAATTATTGATTTAAATATCTGTCATTTCTGCCACTAAGGGGTCTCTCACATTAAAACAATAAAAAAAAAGATAAAGCTTGATGAGACATTTTAATGAGAAAATGTGACAGATTATAGCTTTCAGTTATCAGAGAAACAAGCTGAGCTAACGTTAGCAGCAGCTCGGCTCGCAGCCCCTCTGGGACGTCCTTTGTCTGTCCAACAGCGTGGGAGAAGCAGTGATTTTTAAGGTGGAACTGCTTTATTTAGTGTGTTTAGTGGATTTAATCAGCAGGTCTGTTTGTTTTGGAGAGGAGGAGACCTCTGTGGATAATTGGGCTCCCGGTAGAAACCTCCTGAACCATGAACACTGAAGGAATCCTAACCGGGAGAAGCTGAGTGCAATGACGCCAATGGTGGTGAAGACAACAACTCCCATGATCCCACGCTGCTTCACCACTTCAACTTCCTCTTTCTGTCTTCTAACTAGCGGGATTCAAATGGTTGCAATCTGCAGTTTGTCAAACAGGTTTCAGAAGAACTTTGGAGCATGCAACCAAACATTCAAAGTGGTTCAGGATAATATTCTCCTTCATCCTCACAGTGAAGGAAACAAATAGCGCGAGAAGAGTTTTCCTTCAGAACATTTAACGCTGCGTGAGAGAAACAACATGATCAGGTGAAGTGGCTGACAGAGTGTCAGCCACTTCACCTGAACCTCTGTTGGGACTCATAATGGCAGGATTGTGCTGTAGACGAGTTTGGCACCAAATGAATGCTGGCACTCAGTATCGGGAGCTCAATTATGCAGCGCTGCGACTGAAACTGAAAGGATTCTGTCATTCTGTCAACACGAGTTCAACATCACCGCCTACGTCTGCGTGGACCTGGAGTACCTGAAAAACCTGAAAGGATACTCATCTGCATCGCAACAGAAATCTGTCTCTGCGATTTCTGTCAACACAAACACATCTGGTGTCAGGAATACATATACATTTTTATGAATTAAATCCTCTTTGTGTGGATTTCTGTTTTCTTCGGGTCTTTCCTTCAAGTTGTGTCGTTGACTGCTGCAGAGCCGTAATTTGCCGTCATGTCTAATAACCTTTTTTAAGACAGATGACAATTAAGTAATGGGATGTCAACAAGCAACCTGCTATTAGTGTCTCTTTCTTGTCATAGTTGTCCAGACGGAGACAGTGAGAGGAAAGAGAGGAGAAAATGAAGGGGTTGTGTGGAGGAAGAGGAGGAGGAAGGCATTTTACTGAGTCTATTTTTATTTGTTTGGAAGTCACGATAACTTCACTTAAGATCAGAAATAACATTCTGCAGCAGGAGGGCAGATCCAGGAACATTAATAATCAGATCAAATGAATAAACATTGGTGGTCATGGCAGAACGAGAATCTTCCAGGCGGACACGTTGCGCTGACCATCCTGAAGCCTCCAGTTGGGCTTTATGGTCGTCTCCATGTTGGTGTTTAGCAGCCAGCGGAGGTCACATAAAGCAAGTTGAGCTGCTCTCATTGGCTGCTCTCCTGCTCTCACAGGATCTGGTATTCCAGATAAACAGTAAAATCTGTTTGTGAACAGATTTGAGGAGAGAAATAGTCAGAACAGAATCTGGATCCATACCTGATCAGCACTGTTTGACAGTTTGATCTGAGTTTGGTGCGTTGAGCTGGACAGACTCACTGAGAATGAGCTGTCAATCACAAGGTAGCCCCGCCCTAAAGCATCCCCTGCTTTATGGTCTGTTTTACTCTAAATGGGACCATCAGTCACTAAATGAACATCATGCTGTATGGAAGAAGACTGAAACTAGAGACTGAGAGCAGAAACTCATCAGGAAACGAATGAGCTCATTAATCAACGTCTCCGTTAGACTCAATACTATCAGAGTGGAGCTGCCCCCTGCTGGCCGTCAGACAGAATGTAGGTTTAACACACTTCACAAACCAGGAAGCTTGGTCCAATAATTATATACTTTAAACAGTAAAAGGAGTTTACAAGGACTGGTTATAAACAGTCTCAGTTTAATACTGATGCCTCTATATGAGCTACATAAACAGACCGTCAGAGAGAAGATTGGATATTTCTATACAGTTATTATTAATAACGGCTGTGGCTCAGAGGCAGAGCGGGTCGTCCCCCAATTGGAAGGTTGTTTGGTTCGATCCCCAGCTCCTCCTGCCACATGTCGAAGTATCCTTGAGCAAGATACTGAACCCCCAATTGCTCCCGATGCATAGCATCGGTGTGTGAATGTGTATGACTGATTGAGCAAGATACTGAATCCCAAATTGCTCCCGATGCATAGCATCGGTGTGTGAATGTGTATGAATGACTTAGTTTTTGTTATTGATGACTTTGCCATCACTGAGTGAATGTGAATGTGTTAGTTTCTGTTCGATGGACTTTGCCATCACTGAGTGAATGTGTGTGAAAGGGTGTTTGAGCAAGATACTGAATCCCAAATTGCTCCCGATGCATAGCATCGGTGTGTGAATGTGTATGAATGACTTAGTTTTTGTTATTGATGACTTTGCCATCACTGAGTGAATGTGTGCGAAAGGGTGAATGTGGCACGTAGTGTAAAAGCGCTTTGAGTGGTCGGAAGACTAGAAAGGCGCTATATAAGTACAGGTCCATTTACCATTAATGTCTGCAGATTCCCATTGAAATCAATGAAACAAGGCAGTAGAAACACTACAGGGCCACCAGATTCAACACAAAATTAAAGTTCCTTGTTGCTGCTTTAAAGGTCAGTTGAGTCGTAAAATATTGTCATTTTCAATGAAGAACAAAAAGAAAGAAAGGAGGAGAGGAAGAGGAGGAAGCATCCTAGTTATTAGTGCCAGGGCTCTTTGTGTCAGAGCGGCTCTGGATTAGACATCCTCTGACACATCATATTTCCTCACCTTTTAATTGGACTGTCACGACTCGGACCACCCGCCCTCAGGCGTGTGACGTGCCCCCGCTGGACGGGTGCCCGGCTGCGTTAGCTCACACCACTTTCACAGTTTGACTCGGCGAAGACAGAGCGTTATCAGAGCAGAATGTAGAAACAGCACACTGGATGAAGTGATAAATGACTGTTGTGAAGCTCGTTACAGCTGCGACTAATAATCCTGTTCAGACCCTGGTCAGGTGGAAACAGTGACGTTTTTTTCTGCCCCGCTCTGGTTTCAACTCATATTTCAGTCAGATTCTCTGCGAGACGATGAGCAAACAGGTTTTAAAATGCTTGTTTTTCTGAATGGAGTTTGGTTGATCAAAGCTATGCTAACTAAGCTCATAGTAAAGTAAAACCGACAGCTGGAATCAATAACAGACACATAGTTTTTAACTTCCTCTCTTTGTTTTCTCCAACAATCCCATTTTTGTTTGTTCTCTGTATGAATGAAATATTTTTAACTTGCTCAAATAGTGCAAATTCACTGCATTCATTGTTTTATTCATTTATTCATTCATGTGCAAGTCTTTGCATTGACTCATTGATTGACATTAACTGCCAGCTCTCGCTCTGTGCAGTGCATTGTGGGTAATTCACAGACAGGAGGAGTTTGCCATATAACGACAGAGGGCTGTCAGAAGTAATCAATGGCTGCGTTTCATTAGTAGCTCCACTTCGTTATAGCGGCAATGACGTAAACTGCAATGCATTGTGGGTGATATCCACCTCGGAGTGACCATCGTTGTTCACTCGCTCCCTCAGCCCTCCGAGGGTTCATCTCACCAAGTTCACTTCAGTTTTCCAGACAATTGGAACAAATGATCCTTTCAGAATAAGTGAAGGTTCCTCTGTGATGGTATTTACAGATTTCTTGTAAATGACTTGTTTATGAGTGGATCTTAATGAGATGTTCACTGTATCTGATTGGATTTGCAGGCAGAAAAGACCTGGACGATATCTGATATATTGTTCAGTTTCTTCTTTATACTAAAAGAACATATATGAGAATATTAAACTTTAACAGTTAATACATTGTCCATTTCATATCCATCCATGACAGGGTTGGGTTGGGGAAAGGCCATTGGGACTGGGGATAAGGGGGTGTTTACTGACCAATCTGAGTTAGATTGAAGTTATATAATATTTAATTAATTGTATCTTTATTCTATTTGTTTGTCTCTGATCATAAAAGTTCATATTTTCATGTCCAAAGTTTGTTCAGTTGTTGAGGACCATGAATATTGAGAATTATGTCACACATGAGAAAAACTGTTAAGTTCAAATAGCGTTTTTTTAAAAGTTCGGTGTGTAGGATTTAGTGACATCTAGCCATGTAGTTGCAGATTGCATTTACCTCGCATCACCTTTCCCTTCCAAGCACAAAAGAAAAGGTACGGTTTAAGTAAATAAAAACGTTAAAAACGCTCCATCTGTAGATAAAAATGTCTCACTCTAAGGTAATGAAAACACATGATTCTTATTTTCAGCTGATTAAACACTAATGAAAACACACCTATGGATATTATAGTACAGTAATGTGACACACTGGAGCTTTAATGCACTTCTGGAAGGATATATGTGCCCTGAGACTCGCTGTACGCTGTGCTATAGAGTCCTCAGAGCTACAACAACACACACTGTGAAACACGTCATCACAACATGTCCAATACTCTGATTTAAATGTGATCTTGTCTCTTTAAAGACGCCAGCGAGAGATAAACCATAAAAACACACAACGCTCTTCTGCATTCACATTTACACGCCATCGCCGCTGCTCTGACCTGTTGTTGTACGAGCTCAACCAAATATGTGAAATTTAAATAAAAGCGTAATTAAACATGCTCGCTGCGTGGCACCTGCTGCAGATGTGATGTGTAGGAGTCCTCATTAATGTTTTGCTGTATCGCTGACAATAATAGAGATGAAATATTCGACTCCACCATCTGGCAGGCTGATAAGTCACACATCAAAAGCGGCGGGGGGGGTGCTGATTAAAAAACGCTGCTATAACGGAGCTAACGTATGAATTCATCTGACAGTGACATTTGTGTCAGAGAACTGAAGCTTGCTTGAAGTGTCTTTGACTTTTATGTCCTTCTGCAGTGTCGGTGTAGACTGACGCAGACGGACTGTGTTCATGCAGATTTACATACATTTGGTGAGATTTTTCCAGCTCAGTACCATCGTATCGTTCACTTTACAGGGAGAACGTATACTGTGTCACCGCTGGCATGGTTATTTTCTGTTTTATTTTGTAATACTCCTCTCGTGTCAGTAACTTCACTTCCTGTCATTTCACCAGTTTTGATTGTCTGCCCTGCCCTGATTAGTTATTAGTTAGTCCACAAACTGACCTGGTTCCAATATGTCGGAGAACCACGTAGACATTGTTTAACGGGCTGAACATCGGTTGTTGAACATCCTGCACTGACACTGGACGTTCTGGCTGAACATAAAGCGCTCCTGCAGCAGTGAACAGTAATAAAAGGACGGACTTCATGTGTGCGACTGCAGTAATAAACACCGTATGTGGTCAAACACGGCTCACAGCAGCTGTGTGGTTAGCATTTATTAGCTCAGCAGTGGTCCTGATGCAGATAGCAGATATCAGCCTGCATCAACAGTACATTGCATTTACACAGCGGGAATTCTCAAAGCGTTGGGCGACCTTTAACTCCACCGGTGAGATTATATCTGCCCCTCTGCCTCCACAACGTCTGTCAGCAACTGAGTTTACAGTTGTCAACAATAAGTGAAACTGTTGACGTTCAATCTTTTTCTTGTTTTAATACAACCTCAGAACTGCTTTCCAAAGTGACACTGTGGGCTGCCTCTCCATAAAGTGCCTTATTTTCTTTATCACATTTAGTCAAACTGTGTCCATTAAAAGTATCTGAATTAGGATTACTTTATACTGAAGAACACTTCTGTGGAGGTGGGTGTGGTTTCCACTGCAGGAGAGAGAGAGAGGGGTGATGGAGGCTTGTGAGAGCTGCTCCAGGTGAGTTGATGATCTCAGCTGGAGCTCATTGAGTAATCACTCTCTGTCCATATATTGCAGTAATGTGCTGGACCTGGACCTGGACCGGTGGACAGACCAGTGAGATCTGCATTCCCAGCAGGTCACAATTAACCCTTCCTAAGCCCTGCCCCTTTTTGCTCTGTGCTCCAATCACAGTTGAGCAAACCTTGGTCAACTTTGTCTATTGCTGTGTTTAGATATGCTATGTGCTAAGCTAATCTATGTTGAAAAGACAACCCAACCCTAACCAACATTTTGAAGATGGACAAACGATACATATATATAGTTAGTGTTTTGCTAACAGCTTTCAGATGTAACTAGCTAGCTAAAGATTTGTGTAGATTAGCTAGCCTGGCTAACTGGTCTGGTGCTTGCTGCACTATTATTGGAGCACATAGCTATTGGAGCGGGGCTTAGCAAGGGTAAATGGGAACATACATAACCCACAGCAGTACATCACACAACGCGTCAGCAACACAACAATTAAAGATATTTGTAGACAATAATAATAACAATAATATAACTTTATGTATATGGCCCCTTCTAACAAACACAAAGTGCTCGGACAGACAAAGCCATTAAAGTAAAATGAAAATACAAAATGAAATGAAGACGACGTAAGGGCAATGCAAAGCCAGTAAAATGCTGTTAGCTGCTAACTGTTAGCTGCTAACTGTTAGCACACTGTGTCTTTAAAGCTGCTGATAGGAGTTACTTTATAAAATCCAGCTGCTGTCACACAAACAGCAGCTGTGGGCTCTACGCGGCACAGAGGAGTTACAGGCTTGTGAAGATGCACACGTTTTGTGTTACAGTCTATAAAGTGAAGCCCATCTGCGGTTTTATAGGAGGATATCTGCAGGAAAACGAGCGACTGTCTCGCTGCTTCTGTTTGTTGACATTTCTTCAGTCTCCCACTTGATCTCCGCTCTGTGTGGGCTGTGCCGCCTCGCGCACTGGCCCAGCCTTTCACTGCCAGTAATCTCCACAGCTTCCGCAGCTATGAAAGGCAGGCAGCAGTCAGAAGGTGGATGAATAATGTAGCTGCCGTGGGCTGTGCGGCCGGGAGAGACACCGCTAACCTATATAGTGGGGCCCTGGTGGGCTGGACTGAGGTAGACCGGACAGAAGGGCTCCAACATCTAGCACACAAATACAGCCAGTGAGGTTTTGTGGGATATAAGTGGATTATTTTCATCAAAAACAAGCTCTTTGATTATTTCTGCAAACAAAGATATTTATGAGTCCTAAAAAACAGACATTGCACTGAAACAATAAAGTAGAAGTGGTTTTGTCAGTGGACTGGTGTGGCTGCAGTGCTCCTGGTTTCAGTCTGAGATGCTGGTGCTCTACTGCAGTGGTTCATTCATGTGGGGTACAGGGATTCTAAAGTATTTCTCCAGTCGAGTACATCCTCCCATTTAAATACAATACAGCGCTTAGTCATCAGCGTCTGATTTATTAAAAAACACTTCAATCCCTAATTTTTTCCCTCAAGCAGTAACACTAAGATGGCATTGAAGCGGCATTGAACTGCGTCTTTTTGATGAGTTACTTAGAATTGAAGTGAACATGATGAACAAGTGAACACTGAGGATGTTTGATGTTGCAGGAAACTGCAGAGAAAACGGGAATATTGAATATAAAATGAAAAACTTTTAAAAAAATAATTTTTTTTAGGAATTATTAAATTCTTCTTCTTTATTCTGTTTTGTTGTTTTTGTTCTGGTCATACTTTAGAACAATACTCGAGTAAACACTGATGTTGGTGCTGAATTGGCTCCTTAGTACTTCCCTGCATTATCTCAGAAGTAGAAGGGTTCTTTCTCTTTTTGGGCTGATTGTGTTTCTTTCTGCTTTCGCTGCGAGACAAAGAAGTTTTGGAGAACTGCTCCATAAACAAAGCTTGAAGTTCTCATTAATGGGCCCCTCCAGTCGATCCTCTGGCGCCTCCAACCGGGGATTTTTCACCGGGCATCGTGGGCGAGGACAAATGGAGCTGGTTTTAATCTTGAAAGAGCCAAATGTGCAGCCTGAAGCACAAAAAAACTAAACTAAACTGGCACGGTCCTGGCTGCAGCAGGAAGGAATGATGACCTCACATAATCCCTGCAGAAACTTCAACAAACTGTAGCGTAATAATCTAAAGACTGAGAGCAGAATCTGAATGAACACATGAAAGCAGTATCCTCAGCTGGTTACGAGACGTTTGGGCTGAAGAGTCCAGACGAAGAACACCTTACTAAAGTGCCAGATGCTTCCTGTCTGGTCCTGAAAGAGAGACTCCTTACAGGCAATGTTGATGATGAATTTACAGAATATTTCTGTCAATAAGAACCTTTTAGAAAATCCGTATCAACATTCCCTCCAATGTAATCATCAAATTGTAACTCAGTCTGAATCCTGATGTAACATAAGATAGAAACCGCCGTCTGAGAACACTGAACTGTCTCCGCTGTGAACACCGAGCTGGTCGGCATTGTGGGAAATGTCACTGGAGGAAGAACATTACTTGTGGTTCATGTGGTGGAAAACATGAAGGAGCATTACTTTTGGTTCAGACAGTGACTGCACGCGGCCGACTGACAGTCCTCATCCACTTACAGCCACAACAGAAAGTGAGAATTGATTTTGGTGGCCTGAGTGGAGGCGGTCAGCGAGGCCCCCTGAGTCCTGGCATTTAGTGTTGCTCGAGCTCTGTGTGCAGATGTTTATTTCTATGTGTGTCTGAGCTGGAAAATGTTAAAAGGCTGAACTGATAACATGAGGTCACTGGTTCAAATCCCCAAAAAGGAGGAGTGGATGTATTCGGACCAAAGAGGCCAGACGTATAAAAATCAAATTCGATGAACTCTTTCCATCAGATTTATGAAGCTGGCAGCACAGAAGCTTCTGTTTTATAAATGCCCATCGTCGTATGCAAACTCATTTCCATTCCCATAGATGCAAATCAGTACCTGTGTGCTCCAGCCGCCGTTCGACCCGTCAATGAACAGAGCAGCTGTGGCTATTTCTAGCTCTGATTCATCACCTGTACCTGTGACACGTCATCCACAGGGGCGGAGCTAGACAAATATATCCTGATTTAATCTCAAACAATCACATTTAGCAATTTGTTTGGAAAAAAAGGAACAAATGAAGATATTTGAACTCACAAACATTGATGTGGCACATCAGTAAAGCAGTGAATAGAAATATGTAAAGGTGGCGTTTGGACTGCTATGATTGATGAAACAGGATTGGTCAAATATGAAATTCAGTGTTGCTTCCTGGAGGGACTGATTGGACACCAAAGATCCAGCCCTGATTGGCTCATCTAACTCTGTGAACAGTTTTATGCCACCAAACCAGAGTTGTTGATGAGATTTAGTTTCTGTTTTTGTTTTTTTGGACAATCTATGTGGTAAAATGAGTAGTAGTGGCAGTGAAGTTTGTATATAACCTTTAACAGTTCACAGGCAAACCATGGATTTAATAGCAGTTAAGCATTTACACTTCTGCTACAATCACATCACACCTCTGCTCCAGCATAGGGCCAGTTACGGTCATAGAGTTGGTGGAGCCCACACGTGGACTGTACTTCAGTGTACAACCTCGTCCTCGTCTTCACTACACACTCAGCTTCAGCAGGCCCCTCGCTAGAAGATCATCAATCACTGATAAGATAGCAAAATCCACCGGACGCAGCCTTGAAGCCTTCCGCCGTACTCAATCATGCCCGTTTTAGACAATGGTTGTGGCTCAACCGGTGGTTCTCTCTGCTGCCAGGAAGTCAGATAGAACTTGAGTTAAATGTGTCAACTACACCTACCGGTACATTATATGACTGATTGTGAGCAAGTATTGACTGTATTATCAAGAAAAGTCCTGGAAAATGATTGGAGCGGGAACCCTGGTCGTCTTTACATTATGTTTTCCTGCAGGTGTCAAACGGGGGAATTCAGCTCATTCATTCCAACAAATTGTGTGTCATTTCAAATCTGCTTGAACTTTATTTTTGTGACAGCTCTAATACAGACACAAGCACATTCATCAGTCTGCATGACTGAGAGGACAGAATGAAACTACAAATAAGATCTGCAGCATGCTCCGTGTTATCACACAAACAGAGGGAGAGAGACATCAACAGAGACAAACAGAGAGAGACAGAAAATACTCCCACTTCCTCTTTCAGGACGAATACACGTCTGCAGAAGTGTTGATATTCCACGTTCAGCAGCAGAAAACACTTTGTTTGTCAGTTAGTGTCAGAAACACACACATCATAAACAGGGAAATAAAATGATGCTTTCAGGGTTCAGTGTGATTACCAAGACCCTAAATTTGGTGGTCAATTTTTAGTGGCCCAAATGTAAACTGTAGATATATGTGATAAAATATGGTCTGTCTTGATGTCGGGAAGATGTGCAATGACGCAAAAAATAATAATCAATCTAAAATGCATTAAAACTGAGGTAATGAGCCTGTTTTGAACATGTAAGCAGTAGAGAGTACAGATATTTAAGGGGTGAAAGTAAAAAGTTCAAGAAAAAAACATACAACTTTCCCATCTTTCATACGTCACACAATCACACAGGTTTTACATTTACATTTACTTTACACATTACACATTACAAAACCATATTTTTTCACATGACCACATATACGTGTAATTTTGCACATGTGATATTGGTGTGTTTTTTTTCCTGTAGATACCTGAAAACACTACCTATGAACTGTAATGAAGTATTTGTACTTCTTTACTTCCCAGCTCTGGTATCTGGAGTAGTTTTATAATTATAATTACGAGTACATGAGCACAGTATTAGAGAACAGTGTGTTCCTGCTGATTGGCCTTTAATAGATCACTGCATGCAAAGGAAATAAGTGAAACTAGCTTTTATTATTATATTCTTATCTCCCTCAGATTGTCTGAAATCTGCACATTTTCACTTTGTGCCTTTTAAATCCGAGTTTATGTGCGTATGTGTCGTTTCTCCCTCTGGTCTCATTGTAGATGTGAATGTGTGTGAGATTGTCTTCTTTCTGGGGACAGGAGCAATTTTAAAGACATCTTGTTTCACATTCATAACAGCAGCTTTCTCAGACTTCCGTCTCGAACATGCTGACGGAGGATAATTAGCCTCAGATGAGGTGTTACAGCACTGACAGCGGCTGAGATTATCCTGCTGACTGCTGATACAGCGCCGACAGCCGGGGTGGACAGCCCACTCGCTCTGCTTCGTCTCAGCTGTGTTTTCATGGTCTGCGTGGCGGATGGCGGGGTCATAAATATCAGACATGTGAGATAGTGTCGGGCAGCCTCGGGATCAGTCTGTTAAGATTGAATCTGTAAAGCTCTCACATTCACAGGTAATTTATGCTGACCATCAACCCGAGAGTCGACCGTCCGTAGAATCAGCACCTTATTTCAGAGCAGAGGGTGGTTTCAAGGAAGCAGTTAGCCGTTTTTTCTCCACACACAACCGAACAGAGTCACCAAGTGAGCCTGCCAGCTACTGCTAATGACTCCTGCTGCGCCCCAATCCTCCAGACCCCACTGTCGATTACACTCACTGGCTCACGGGTAGAGAGGGAGGGAGGAATGGAGGGAAAGAGCAAGATGGACGACTGGCAGGCTGAAACTCGAAACAGAAGCTCCTGATCAATAATGTGACAAAGGATGTAAAACCTCTGAGAGCACAGTTTAATGATGAGTACATCAGCCTGTTTCCAGGTCTTTCCACACTGTAAAAAAAAGAAAATGGAATAAAACAGTAATATTCCAGCAGTGCCAAAAAACACAGTAAAATGACAAATTACTAACTCGTAAAAATACAATACAATAATTGTTTATCATTAAAATACAGTTGTTTTTTTACATAAAATCTTGTCTTTTTTGTCTTTTAAATATATTTACACTGTAAAAACTATTAAATGAGCTATAAATACAGATGAACACTGATATAATACAAATCAGGCTTACATTTACAGCAGAGTGCTGTTGTTATTGGATTGTTATTTTAATGTGAATGTTAAAAGTTCTAGAACTGTAATAAAAGTCATTATCTGTGAAATGACAGTAATTATTGCTGTTTACACTGATAAAGTATA
>JAGRRF010009292.1:30595649-30607461 GCA_019097615.1 Morone chrysops
AATCTGCAAATAAATTTGTGCATTAGGTTTCTCAACAGTGCATGGAATGTGTTGACTCCTACTCTATAAAATAGTTTGCCGACGTTACTGTAAACAGACACTGTGATTGGTTCGTCGGCGCCCTGTCACACAGATTAACTGTAAAGTTTTATTCTGTCTGTGAATCAGTAAATAAATGATTCTGTATACGTTAACGCCCTAATGTCTATCCTAACGTCTGTCCTAACGTCCGTCCTAACGTCCGCCCTAATGTCCGTCCTAACGTCTGTCCTAACGTCCGTCCTAACGTCCGCCCTAATGTCCGTCCTAACGTCCGTCCTAACGTCCGTCAGCGGGAGCTAATGACCTGTGAGTTGCTTTTCTCCAAACAAGAAGCACTTGAGCTGTTTCCCCTCTTGTCATAATCACCATGATATATTAAATGTATTAACTCACTCTAATGAGGTAATTACTTTGGAAAATGAATGCCTTAATTAGCAAATTTTTCTTTTCCAGCGTACTAGGTGCCCCTCATGGGTGGTATTAACTTTAATTTCTTAAAACATTACGAAGGAACTCCGCCTGCAGATGAAAGCAAAGGCATATTCATTCACTCACTCACACATTCACTCACTGACTCACTCACTCATTTACTGACTCACTCACACATTCACTCACTCACACATTCACTCACTCTGTATTTATGCCACTTTACTCTCCTGTGAGATGATCATTTCTGCAGTAAATTGTTGGAAGATTGTGGGAAAAATTTCTCTCTGCAGGTGAATTTCACAGAATGAAGTCTTCATTTTGTTCTTAAATTGTTGTGTTCACAAGAGTGCATCTACACACGCACACACACACACACACACACACCCGCTTTGACGAGGCATCAAAACCAGACACAATCACAGACTGTTTCATCCAGTCATTTCCCATTTAGACCTTTTATCTGCCATTTACAATACCAGCAATTTAACACTCTCCAGCTCTCAGCACTGACAATCACAGCCTGAACAAAGCGTCTCAGATTCCTGGGCTCTGTCTGCGAACCGCCGCTGGTCTGGGAGTGTAATCTGTCTCCGCTTTAGCATGCACGGCAGGCAGGGGACCAAACTTAATCTGGCCTGTGATAGCTAGCCGGTTAGCCGCTCTGAGGATGGACCGGCATCACTGGAGCAAATCACTGAGGAGAGATTCATTGTCAGCGCTGTTGTGTGAAGCAACTATCGCTCTGAAACACGCCTGGCGCCGAGCTGAACGACATTTAAAAAGCCCACAGAGAGCTGGATGCTGTGGAGAGGAGGGTGTGTGTTTATGAGAGAGAGTGATACCGAGCGCCTGGAGCATATCCACTCCACAGTCAAGTGTTTCATTGCTGCTTTTAGCAGAATGCTGCTTCTCTTAGCGGCACTTTGCGAATGAATGCCTAGTATTCACACAGTGCAACCGCAGGATCAATATGTGTGTGTGTGTGTGTGTGTGTGTGCGCGAGAGGCCTCAAGAACAAAATGAATGAATGAGCTGCCATTTTGTTGATGATTGGTTAATGGGTTCTGGGCAGGACGCAGACTGTGGAGTACATGGCTCTGGCAGGGAGACAATCCGAGAGACTGACAGAGAAATAAAGAGAGTGAATGAAGCAGCTGGTTGAAGAACACGTCTTCAAAATGCTTCTTTCATTACAGCAAACCTGGAATATACAGTAGAAATCATCAACAGGGTTACATGTTTGACATTTATATATATATATATATTATATATATTATATATTCTGTGTGTTGGATTTGCATCTTATTGATATTTTATATTGACACCATTTGCTACTTTGTACTGTTTGTGATCATTTTTGTCTCTCTGCCTGCTGAGCCTGTTCACTGCAGACTGAGAGGAAGGGGGCTGACTGTATAGTTCATATTGCTGTGATTTGTAGGAAACTGGCTTTGGCTAGGTGCAGATACAGACCCCGTACTGAGGCTGGCTGCAGATACAGACCCCGAACTGGTGCAGGTTTTCATTGTCAGATTGTCCATAATTAAAGTAAACCTCGAGCAGCTCGGAGCTCAGATTTAGACTCTGAAGTGCTGTTGAAATGACTGAGGAGCTAAATAATGTCGCATACGCTCCCTCCCAGCTCCCCAAATGGGCTAAATTAAAATGTTCATTGTAACTGGAAGTGTGCCATTCAATTAAGTGAGGTCATTCAAAATTTAATTGGCAGCTCGGTCATTACTTAAAAGTTTGAGTGCGTTTGGACCTCTTAACCTCGTCTCTCCTCTTCAATATTCCTCCTCTCACAACCTCCTCACCTCCCCTCTTCTTCATCCCTGTCATCCTCCCCCACTCCTCACCTGCCTTACACTCCGTCCCCTCATCCTCTCTCCTCCTCTGCTCTGTTTCAGGCGACAGCGAGGTGAGAATGGAGGGCGATGTAGGACAAATGAATTAACAGCATCAGATTAAATAGGATTACTGCACTCAGTGACAGAGAGGGGCTTGGTGCTCCTAATGAATTATGTAAGCACAAAGAGTCCTGACCAGATTTAATGACACGCCACTAAGCTGTGTGTGCGTGTGTGTGTGCGTGTGTGCGTGTGTGTGAGGGCAGAAATCAGCTGTTACTCGAGGAATAACGTGATGGATGGTACAGGAATGTGTGCGTGCGGTTGTGCGACGTATCTAACACACTTGAGTCGACAGTGAAGTGGCTGCAGCCAGGTATTATATATTAGTCCTATATAGGCCATATATTTATAATCACACACACAAACTCACACCACAATCAGGATTATTGCTCAGTCGGTTTCCACATACGAGTAAGTGTCCTGTGTACATCGGTGTATAACGATGACTATAAATATATAAATATAGGATGAGAAAGATATACAAATATAAAAAGACAATATGACCATTATTTACAGGTTATGCCAACTACGTCTCTTTGTGTGACATTTTATGTATTTCTGTAGTTGTTTTGTGTCTTTTTGTAGTCAAATAAGACAATTAATAAAGACTTAAACATTTCACCTTTATGTCAAAATGAATCTCGATGATTTCTGGGATTCACCAGTTTCCTTATTCTTCCTCTTTTCTTGTAACATTTTACGAGTGATCGAGAGCTCTTCTATAAAGGCAATAACCAAATATCTAGTTTCACTGTCCACAAATAGGTTGTCCACAGAGAAACATACATTTATAAAAAACACATGAATATCATATAATAATTATATGTTTTATTTTAATTATAGTGATTGGACATTTGTGAGCTGAAGAAATATTCCATCATTAATTTACGTTAATTGTGCTGATAACTATGAATCGTACACATGCCTCCACTTTAACATCCAGTAGTATTCATAATTCATCTCAGCTGCGTCACAGCGGATTTGATGGTAAATAATATTTTGGTGCATCTGGAGTTGTCTATAAGATATTGATATATTGATGATACATGCTGTATCATCCAAGGGTTTTATAGTTTTAATGGGGATCAATGGAGCAGTAACATTTCTTTAACCCACAAATGTAATAATCCAAACACTATAATTACTATAAAATATAATCTTTGTGAATCTTTATGAAAACTGGATTATATTTTGTTTGTACAGCGTTCTCTGTTCTCGGAGGAGACTGAAAACAAGAAAACCGCGGTGAGAAAATGTGCTCGTATATCGCTTCCTGCATGAGGCCCAGTGTGATGCAGAATTACAAAATGAGAGAATATAGGTTTGTATGTTTAAGGGACAGTGATAGAAGTTCAGAAGCTTTAATCTGAGTTTATGCAGGAATGTGTTAACAGTACAAAGCTGTCAGGGTGTTGGTGTGTGCTTCTGAAATCCTCAACCCTCTCCACCGTCTGTGGAGCTCTGGGTTGCAACAGGGGCACGACACATAAAGACACAATCACATGTTGGCAATTAGAAACCATCCGTAACACGTGAACCACAGTTTCACCTCGCTCTATTAAACCAGTTCTCACCCACTGCTCCACTGTACGCCCCGCTTTCCCAAACGAGCTCCTCTCTGATGAGGAGAACGGGAGGAGAAACTGAGCCAGACGAGGAAGATTAGAAGAGGGAGAGGAGAGAGAGGAGAAAGATGTGAGGAGGAAGAGGAGGATAAAAGGATAAAGAAAGTGAGTCAGTCAGCAGAGAGTGTTATTGTCAGACTCTCTTGTGTGAATCACAGTCTGATGCACTGTTTTACGATTATAGTGATAATGACAGCACACACACTCACACACTCACACTTACACTCACTCACACACACACACACACACACACAGTGACTCAGTGTGTATCCATGCAGCAGTAGCTTGTTGCTTTCTGCTTCATTTACCCATCCGTCGGCAGGCTGGGAAAATAACAGCGTGTTGATGAATGCAAGTGCCTACGTGTGTGTATTTTTGTATGAGTGTGCTGTTGTGCCAAAATGTCAGCCTGTGTGTGTGTGTGTGTGTGTGTGTGAGGGGAGGAGGAGGATATCAGAGAAAATGAGAGGTTGTAATGAAATCAGTGATTGCTGTAGCTCGAGCTAGCAGGGTCATTGTAATTAAGTGTGATTACGACTCAGTGTTTCTCAGTGAGGGCCGATCCATGTCGTTTCTCTGCTGCCTCTCTTCCTTTAAACATACACATTACATACTGTGGACGAGAGCAGCCCATTGCGCCATGCCCCGCCCACATTTGGGTGAAAGTAGCTCGTCTAATTTCACTGGCAGTAAATGCAAATTCTTAGGTCTTTGCTGTTTGCCCAAATCTTCTAGCCACAGGCAAATGTTAGGTAATGTTGTTGCTGATCAACAATTTACCTTTTCTAAGTCCTGCCCCTTTTTGCTCTGTCCTCCAATAACTGTTGAGCAAACCTTGATATGCTATGTGCTAGGCTAATCTATGTTGAAAAGACAACCATATTTCGAAGATGGTTAAGAGATAAAAAAGAGAGTAGGTCCCTTACAGGATCCCTGGATACTAACACCTCTGCATCTCGCCTCATGTCCAGTTGCCCCACAGCTGATAAACAAAAGCAAGTGCACATCAATAAACAATTCTCCATAGGCACAAATAAACAACTGCTTTCTCTTGCAGAGTGGCCAAAGACCTCTGCCCTGTATCTATAGCACTAAGCTATGCCCTGTATCTAAAGCACTTAGCTATGCCCTGTATCTACAGCACTGACTTGTATCCTGTATCTGTCATGTCCTCTGTAACAGGCTGTGGTTCAGGAGATGGTCCACCAATCAGAAGGTTGGCGGTTTGATCCCCGGCTCCTCCTGCTGCATGTTTAAGTGTCCGTGAGCAAAATACTTAACCCCAAATTGTTCAAGATTCTGTGCATCAGTTTATGAATGTGAATGATTGAATTAGTTTCTGTTTGTGATGGCCTTTTCCATCATTGTATAAGTGTGTAGATGTGGCATGCATGTTAAAGTGCTTTGAGTGGTCGGAGGACTAGAAAGGCACTATAAAAGTACAGTCCATTTACCATTTACAGTCCATAAACTAATCATACTGTCTTCTTATTGTTACAGTTATGTATATTGAGCATTGTCGTGGCTGACTGCAGTAAATCATAAATTCTGTTTCATTGCCTCTACTGCTGTCACACTATCCAAAGGAGATTGGTGTTTTTCAAAATGCACATTTCAAACCTGTTGAAGTTACATTTATTTAACATGAAAAACGTTGCAAACGTAACAATGCTGCCATAATATCTATTAAACTCTGACTAAAAACACAGTTGTTGATATGGTTGTCATTCAGTCAGCTGACTGAAGTACAAAGGTTTTAGATCATTAATAATTGTAGTTAATATACCAATGACACCTCACTGACCTGCTCCACCGCCACAATCCATCCCGTAGCCTCCGCTCATCTGATGCCAACCTACTGACTCCACCACCCAGGACCAAGCACCGAACCTGGGGCGACAGAGCCTTCTCTGTTGCTGCCCCCTCCCTCTGGAACTCTCTCCCCAAACAAATGTGTGACTGCACTGACCTTCCAGCGTTCAAAACAAAAAACTCACCTTTTTAAAATTGCTTTTAATGTTTAGCTTGGTCTGATGTGTTTTCAGTGTTTTTACTACTTTATGTTGTTTTGCTGGTTTCATGTTGTCTTTCTGTCTTTGAGTATCCAGAAAAGCACTTATAAATAAAATGTATTATTATTATTATTATTATTATTATTATTATTATTATTATTATTAAATAGTTTATTACAAGCTAATGTAAACTACATTGTGCAAATTATTATCAAAATTATTCAATAACAAACTCACTCAGGCTACATTACTTAAATATTTAATATATGTATATGAAAATCTAATTCTGTCCAAGCCCAATTTATGGCTGCATATTTGGGTCCAGACCCAAAGCTCTAGGCTCAACTTACATTATACTTCCCCCAAAGCATTATAGGAACTGCAGTTCCAAACTCAGAGCATGATTATGCAGATTGAATACTGACACTCTCCTCTATCCATTCATGCAGATATTTGTCTTCTGTTGAATACCAGTAGAACTGCCTCTGTTTGTATGATGACTCACTCGCTGAATCCCAAACGCTCACAGACGCTCACAGTGACGTCCACTCAGTGCACCAGCACTCACTGCTCCATGCCATATGTGCTGCGTAGGCCCCGTCAACTCCATTAGGTTCAGAGAGCACGCTGTCTAACACCGGACCAGATGTGGCCCGTTGGCTAATGAATAGAGAATACAGAGATCTGTCAGAGATATACGTATATAGGAGAGAAACCATGGTTGTAACACACTGTATATACACTAAGACACACACTAGTGCCTCCATTTATTTTTTTGTTTTTTTTACATGAGTCAAAGATGGTTTTTGGCTCAGTTTTAAACCAATTAAACTTAATTATTTTAATCTCATAAAAATTACAATAATTATAATTATGATCAAATGAGGGTTTGACAGAATTTTGTAACACACAAAGCAGAAAGTCCTTCCGACTCCGTTTGAAAATAACTTAAACAAGCCTTTTCTGATCTCAAAGCTGAAATTAAGCCAAAGCTAGTTAGCTGTTGTTTTGCAAACATTAGCTACCAGATGTAGCTGGCAAGCTAATGTTGATTAGTTAGCTAGCATTTTCTTATCAGCTAACTTAAGATGTGACTGTATATGTCTCATATATTTTCGCCATCAAAATGTGGTTGCCTTTTCAAAAACATTGAACCATTTAAAATGACACGGTATCAGTAAAAAAGAAACAAACATGAAAAGGTTAAATTAAATAACTTTTAAATAATGAAAATTAATTAAAAATAAAAGGTGGAGGAAGAATAAACATAAATGTACTCTCCCTTACTCTGGACAGATTCTGCTCATACACTCAGTATCCAGTCTGTACTGTCTCCAACATCCCGTTACTCTTTCTCTCCCTCTCTCACACTGGAAAGATCTTCATACATTATCAGTTCTGAACCAGCAGTGTTTGGCTCCAATAAATAATAATAATGTCATTATTGATGCTATTATAATAATCAAATAGACAGTACAGACCTCTGACCTGTATCTACAGCATTGACCTATTTTATGAATCTGTCTTGTCCTAACTTAGTATTATTGTCAAATTGATTCAATCAAATATTTAACTGTCTCTGAAAGACAATTTACAATATATGTGAATTTGTTTTCACTGTAACTTTTACTGTATGATATATATTTTCATATGTAAATGTCCATACATTCTGAAGACAACCTAAGATGTCCACCATAAGTCCCTGAGTTAAAGCCCTCAGAGCCCAGAACAGACCAGGAAGAATCAAACCTCTCTCGATTGTCAGGAAGCTGCTGTTTCTCTTCTCGTCTCACACTGGTCAGATCTTCAGACAGGATGAGGTTTGGATCAGCAGTTTTTGGGTCCAGAATCACAGGAGTGTAAGAGACCATGTCCTTCATCTTGTTCAAGATTTTATCAAAGTGCAGACTGCAGAGAGCCTCTGAAGATCTGTCACCAGGTTACAGGGTGGTTCGTACTTTGACAATCTCTTAAAAGCCGGACACCCGTGTGTTGGTTTCTCTCTACACCAGCTCTTCAGACAATCTTAACAGAAGCTGTGGCTACATTACATCTCTAAATACATAATGACAGACCGGACAGCAGAGATCCTCCTGATCTGGAAGCCATTTTGTTTCTTAATTAGTTAATCTGAAAACAAACACAGAAAGTACAGTCAGTCACTGCTCCCCTTCCTCCTCTACTAACTTCACTGAACTTTACTTTAAGTTGTGTTTTCATTCCAACTCACATTCAGTGTGTGGAGCGTCAGCAGTTTGAAGCAGCAGTGTCGTAGTTTCCCACTTTTCTCTCCTGTAGCTGAAATCACTCAGAGGAAGTTGTTATTTTGGTCTGAAGGTGAATCTGATTGTCTGTTATTCAGTCTGTACGTCTCTCTTTAGTGAGGAAGAATAACCTGTGTCCTGGTTTGTCTCAGGTGAGTCAGGGGAGGGGTGAGACTTTGAGACACCTCCTCTGCTGAATGCTTTTCATGTGAAGCAGGTTGTGTTTTATTCTTAAGTACTGCTTAATTGCTGATAATGTAGACTGCTATGGTGCAGCAGGCTAATGCAACAACTGTGTTCATGATTCAAAGTTGTTTCAAAGTAGGTTGAAGAGTAAATATGTAGCCTAACATATTAGACTAATGTTCCTCAAATGGGGGTATGCGTTTCCCTAGGGAGTACTGCAGGGGGCACATGACAGATTTAAAAAAAAGTAAGGTAAAAAATAGCAGCCACATATAATTCCAAAAATAATTACACTATAAGGTAAATTAAAATTACATTTTATATTTGGTACTTTACTTTTATTGCAATTGTTAACTGCTATACTGTTTATATTAGGAGATCATGAAAATTGGATTTGTGGTTGATGCATAGCAGCAATACAGCTGACAAACACAGAGAAACAAGTGAAAAAATTCAGATATTTTAATGACGAACATGATGAAAGAGCTGCATCCCTTCCGAAGCATTATGCTTTTACAGTTAAAAGGTTTTTGTCTACCAAAAATGTTTTCCAGCTGGTCAGGGCTGGCCCAAAATTGGACCAATGAAAGTTGCCAGGGTCCCTAACCCTAATTTTCAGCACTCGTTCACATTTTTCCTTACCCTAACAATCTCATTCCTCCTGCCTAAACCTAACTAACGAAGGCAACAAACACAAACCAATTAGAGACAGAGAAGAATGACAGTGCCAATAATTAATGGTGCGTACATATGTAAAGATGAATGACATTACAGCTCTCCAAGAGTGAAGCCACAACATCACTATTGCCCCCGAGGCTGACTTCAGTATAGGTCATAAAGCATGAAAGAGTCCTAATTAAATACTGTGTGCAAGACATATCGGTCCAAAAAATATATGGAAGAAGAAAAAAATTTAAAACTGAAGGTAACAAAGTGTGTTTGCAGCAAGCAAACAATTAGCGTCAAATTATTGGGCTTGGACTAATTAATAGTTAATATTAATATCACAGTTACTATTATATGAATCAAATACAGTACAGACCTCTGCCCTGTATCTACAGCACTGATCTATGCCCTGTATCTATATCACTGATGTATTCCATGAATCTATAACACTGACCTCCGTCCTTTATTCAAACTCTGTAACTTAGTATTATTGTCAAATGGACTCAATCAAATCTGTCTCGGAAAGACAATTAGTGTCAGATTATATGACTTAATAAAACTAATATTAATAATATTGTTATTAGCAATATAACTATTGTTACTATTATAGTAATTACATAGACAGAAGACCTCTGCCTTGTATGCAGCACTGATCGATGTTGTGTATCTGTCCTTTCCTTTGTAACTTGTAACTTATCAACTTTCTGTCAGTTTCTGTGACTTTTCTCTTCGTCCTTTAATATTTTCTCTTTCCAAAGCCCGTTGTGCAAATAATAATCGGCTGCATATATAAACAAAGCTTTGATGCAAATTTGTATTTATGATATTTTGGTAATCAAATTTCTTGAGGAATTGTTTCAGCTAGCACAAACTTTTAAATCCTTCCACCTGTTTTGTACCCGTACCCACACTCTGAGTGCTGACACTCGGCTCTGACCCCTCTGACTTATAGCCACATGTGTGCCGAAAGGACACAAGCGACAGCAGCCACCACAGATCACACAGACAAACACACTCATTTAATAGACATCAGCATTCAGCAGAAGGTCAATAACTTGAAGTCCTCTTCCATTGAAGGCACGCACAAATGTCAGATGGAAATGTCAATAACCGTGTTTGGTGCATCACTGTGGCCACTCAGACTCCCTTTTCTCGCTCTCTCTTTGTCTCTTTCTGAATGTCTACTTTCTCATTCCACTCAGGTACGGAGAGGCTTCTGGGTCCTTGAATCAATTTTGGATCTCTCTCTGTCGCATTGTCATTCCCGCCTCATACTCCTCTCTCTTCCTGTTCCTCTGCCTCCGTTTTTCCTTCCCCTTCTGTCAATCCCTCCATCTTCGGTTGTCTATCACTTTTCTGTCCCCTCTCCCCTTCTATTACAGTCTGTCTCAGATCAATGCAGCTTTAGCTGGCGTCACCTTCCAGTTCAGGTCATGTTTGCTTCTTTCAGACTTCCCTCCGCCCTCTGTCTTTCTGCCTCTTGTGTCTCGGATCAATGCAGGGTTTAGCCATTGTCACATTGTAGCGCAGGTTGTGTTTTATTGAAGCTGTCAAGGTGCTGACCTTTCTATGTCAGAAGGAAGAAAGAGGGATGCCAGCAGGTATGATAGAGGGAGAGAGAGATGACCAAGCTGCTTATGAGTCTAATCTATCACAGGGGCAGAAGGTGGTTTGCTGCTAAACTTTGGGGTTCAAACACAGATCCTTCATTTTTTCATTTCTCAATTCACTCACATGCTATTTATATTTTTGTATAAATAACATTCACTGGTATTGTTTTCTCCCTGTTTCGGTACAGTTAGCAATGAAAAAAAAATTTGGCCATCAAGCTTCATATAATCATCATGAAACTACATAAATAGAATTAGGCTCAAAGCTGAAGATGATAATTGATTATATTTACATCATATTATATATATAATTTTTTTCTTCTGCATCTACCTATTTTGCATGTTACAGTGTTTGGAGCTGCTTTCATAAAGGCTTACTAGCTAATTAAAAGTCTTTGGCATGCACCTCCAATTCAAAATGAAGTGCAATTCATCAAAAGCATTTTAGTGTGTAAGAGCTGAGTGGAGCGTCTGGCATACTCCCCAAATCTAACTTTGCACTTCTGCATATTTCTCCTGTGTCTCCAAAAGCATCAGTAGATAGTTTTTCAATAAAGATGTTTTTAATTTACTAATTCCAACAGATTCCTTTTCAAATGGCAACAGTTTAAGGAATGACGAGGTCAGATTAAGGTGGTCGGTAGTTACATTCCCAGACTGGGATTATTAATGTCCAGATGAAATTTTAAGTTTATTAAGTTTTAGTAATAGTTATACTGCCAAAATCTTATAAAGAATGTTAGTAACATACTATAGACTGATTTCTATGTAAAGGTTTCAGATTGGATCAAAATCCAAAGCATGGTCCCGAGTGCCTTCTTTCTCCACTTCCCTACAGTGTTAATGTTAAAAATCTTGTTCACATCTGACAAGTTTTTTTTTGTTTTCTTTATTATTTATTTAATTAGTGAACAGCACAGCCAGACCGGCACCATGCAGACGGAGGACGGACCCTGATTTAGCTAACGTTAGCAGCACAAGCTAACTACCTAACATTAACTGCACAAGCTAGCAGCTTGGCTCGCAGCCCCTCAGGGACGTCCTTTGTCTGTCCAACAGCGTGGG
>JAGRRF010009292.1:30643184-30661673 GCA_019097615.1 Morone chrysops
ATATATATATATATATATATATATATATACACACATATACACATATACATATACACATATACACATATATATATACATATACACACACACACACACACACACACACACACATACACACATGTATTTCTCCATCTTATTTTTACTCTTCTCCACTGTTTATACTTCATTTCCCTTTCCTGCCTTTCTTCCACAGGGATCAATAAAGGAACATCTTCTCTCTTCTTAACCAGCTTTGTCTTATCTATGTTTCCTGGAAGTCTTTTTTTCTTTATATTATTTAATGTATTCCATCTCCTCACTCAGATAACCTAATGTGAGTGTGTATTTTAATTATTAAACTGGAAAAGGATTTTTTTAAACTGTCTCTGTACATTTATATTATTTTTAACTATTATTTATATATATTTCTGTGTAGGACAATAAATGTGTAAGATGTTGTTCAGTGTGTCCTACGATAAGATTTCCACTCTGCAGCAGAAACAGGAGGTCTTCTGGGAGATTCTGTGAGCGACACACTGACAGTAGTTACAGTCACATTACTTCACTCAATACAAACAACAAATCAGAGCATCAATCGAAGCGTTTACGTTGCTCAGAAATCAGATAGACACCTTGCTGTATTGATCCATCACATTAAAACCAGCAAGACAGGGCAGTGAAATATATCCTGGTCTTCCTGAACTGCAGCAGAACCCAATTTTATTAACGTCCAGATTAAATGAAAAATGTTTTCTGATGTACTTATTGCTAAAAGTGGCTAACTGCGGCTAACGGTAATATTAGCAGCCATTAGTTAGACTGAAACTGTCCTCAGTCAGTGTCAGATGCTGTATTCAGTCCTGGTTGGTTAGTTGGCAGACACAAACAAACCGTGGGGTAGATACACTGTGGGGAAGATATACTGTGGGGTAGATAGGGTAGATGAGTTGATTGAAAGCAGGTGAGCAGACTAGAAGAGTTGATGAGTTGATTTCAAAAAGGTGTGTGGAGCAGGGCTGGAGGGCAGGAGGGGAAACACAAGGAAAAAGCAAGTACAAGAACACTGAGCTCTGACCCCTTTCTATCAGAACCAGCATTAACAGTTTGAGCAGTTTGAGCTACAGTAGCTCGTCTGTTGGATCGGGCCACATGGGCCAGCCTTATAATCAGTGTTACTCACTGTCAGTCTCTTTAATGCAGGTTCTGTTCTGAGGGTGTGAACACTGTTTATCTGTACCACAGGAGCTTGTGATGATCCAAACATCAAAGAGTTTGTGGGTTGAAGTGGTTTATTTCCATTTAGGACCAGAGTGATGAACATTGATATCCTGAATAAAGAATATGTTCAGTGTCTCAGACTGTGGATCTGCCACAGCTGGCCTGAGGTGCCCGTTGGAAGTGGCACAATATCTCATCTAATTTGTGATTTTAGGAGGACTGAAAACCCTTGAACACGCTGGCGTTGCCCTTTGCCTCTCCTCGGTGACGGCCGCCACTCTTAAAGGCCAAACTCTTTACAAAGTCCTCACGCCACTCTCCGTAAAATCCTGCGTGAACCAAATGTCACTGCGGGGGGACGTGGGCCCGAATCCTGATCTGAGTGAACGCGTGCGCTAATCTTTGTGAAGCGGTCACGAGATTTAAATGAGCGGCGTCAGTTAGACGACATTTTCAAATGGCAAAATGTGTCTGAAATATCAGCAGCTGTTAGAGTGATTGGCAGGAACGTTTGGATGTGAAACGCTGGAGGAATCACATTTAATACCAATCTGAAAGTAGAAGTTCTGTAGATTATGTTTATTTTAATGTAACAGGATCAGTGTTCGAATTACACCTCACTGCTCACTGCAGGCATACAAAACTATACAATCAATACCTTTCAGTTCAGTTGTGGGTTTTGGGGTTTAGTTGCTCTTTAAACATTCAGATTATCAGTACTCATTATTATGATTATTATCACTGTAATACACCTATTCCCATGTCCTATAATCTTCTATATATTGTCATACATTGTATTATTAACTAACAATTATATTGTTAGTTATTGTGCAAATATATATGCATATATTTTTAACATTATTATTATTGTTATTATTATTATTATTATTATGTTATTACTTTGAGCAACTGTAACCAAACAAATGTCTCCTCAGGGGATCAATGAAGTTCTGATTCTGAAACAGACCAGATCTAGTTTCCAATGACCGCATCAGAAGAAGAACTTTTAGTCTACTAATTATTTCAGGAACCTAAATATACAAGAATATAGTATAAATGTTGGAAACGGTGGCATCCAAAGATAAATCATTCTACAGTGTCTGTACCTGTGATCCACAGAAACAGTCGTGTACTCTGATCACAGCGTTTCCTGCAGGTTTGTGACTGATGAGTTTCTGCTGTAATCAGAGTTCAAACATTGAGTGAATCATTCTCATCACAAACGTTATATTCTGAGATGATTTGTGAGTCGTGGCTCAGTGGAAGAATGTGACTGAATGAGCAAAGAAAAGTAAAATAAAGATTGAGTCTTTGTTATACAGCTGAGTGACATTTATTGAGAGGAGCGATGTCTCCTCCAGGAGCTCTTTCAGCCTTTTTCCTCAACACTTTAAAGTCTGTAGTTTAATGAAACGTCAGGCAGCCGAGAGAGAAGAGCTCTATTTCTTCTGCTCTCCTCCGTTCTTTTAGGATCTGCAGTAACTTTTACTTCTGGACTTTGCTTGAAGGAGCCGGGGTTTGATTCCTGTGTTAATGTGGGTCTTTGCTTTGTGTATCTGCAGGTGGAATCTGTATCGCTCAGTCACTGAAGATCCCTCACGACCACAAACCCTCCGACTTCGATAAAATCATCCATCTGCTGCTGGACACTCGCTACGCCAGAGCAGTCATCCTCTTCGCCTCCGATGAAGATATCAGGTGAATAAAATACCCTTTATCTCCTTTAAGGTCAGCTATAATGAAATATATACAGGTTCACTGAATGGATGCTGGAACCCAACTGTTTGCCTCTGTAATGGTATTTCTGTATATGAGATTTAAAACATTTAACATAGCAGCAATGTAAAATGTACAGTCGCAGTGTCCTGAGCACAGAGCGAGCAGAGACACTGAAACTGCTGTTTTTATCAGCTTTGTCTGTGAATTAAGAAGTTATTTCTACCAAACCAGAGTTGGTGATTGTTGGAAAACTAAAGGTTTTACCATTATCTGCTAAAAAGAGTGTTTGTGTCTCTGGAGTCTGGTGGAGAGTGATAGTGATATTACAGCTGTTTGTGGTTAAACTAAAGGTCTATCTCTGTAGGGATCCTTTCCATAATGCTGTCACACACTGACAATAACAACCTGAGCCTGTTAGTGGAACAAACTACTACTGTTAGTGGAACAATCAACAACAACTACTGTTAGTGGATGCACTTTGTCCACCAAGATTAACGTTAGCTTACATCATTGCAGCATTTTCTTACGTCTAACTAATTGAGGATTTATTTCCACCAAACCACAGTTGTTGGTTGTTGGATATAAAAGACGGTTTTGTGAGTTTTATCTTGTTTACGGATGGGAATGCAAATTGTCAGATTCATCAGAAGGCATCAGTACCTTTTGATCAATACCTTCTATAAATACAAGCACATTAGGAAATATGCTGCTGGAAACTCACAACAAGAAGGGGTCATTGCAGAGAGGAAGAAGAGAGAAAGTGCTTGTTATATCTATAAAATATAAAGTCAGAGTGGAAACAGCAACACTACACTAAAACTACAAGAGCTTAAATTACAGGATTTAAATGTGTTTGACACCAGTTTTTTTTCCCAAATGGAGCCTCATGATACAGTAAAAACATAACATTGGACCTTTTTGATATTTCCATATGATTCACTGATGATGATTATGTCTCTGAAAAAAAATTCAAAAAGGTTTTTTTTTCAGGGGGATCCTGAACGCCAGTAAGCGAGCGGAGCAGGTCGGTCACTTCATGTGGATTGGGTCCGACAGCTGGGGAGCCAAGAACAGTCCCATCCACCAGCTGGAGGACGCCGCCATCGGAGCCGTCACTATACTGCCAAAGAGAGCCACCATCAACGGTACGTCCAGCATTTATTCATACAAGTGTATATCACTTTCTTTCTTTGGTCAGCTGCTGTGATACTTCTTACCGTCTGTATCATCTCGGTCTCCTGTGATAAAACTATAGACGATGATTATAAATCAGCACTACTGTATTAGTTCTTACTGGAGTCGAGCGGTTGGACCAATATATCTGCGATTGATTGATTCCATCACTGTTGGGGGGGCTTTTTTGGGGGGGATAATTTCTGATTTAATGTTGTTCCTGTGAAGGTTGAAAGCTGCTCAGTGACAGTCAGAGTATTTTCACATCTAACTGCAGTGAATAAAAAATTTCCTCTGGTTAGACGACATTCAACACAGTAACAAGGTCATTCACTGAGGCTCCGACCAGGACTCTGACTGTAGACCAGGACACAACATCTTGTTTCTGTCTGGTTTGAATGAAGTGTATGTGTTGTCTAATACAGAAAAGAGAGAAATCCTCCCTGTGTCGCCCTAAACTAATGCTGGTTTCTGTACCTTACTTATTATATATTGGTGAGGAAGAACATTGACCCTGATATCCGAGGACCGGCGTGTCTGTTCCACGCTTTAACTTTAACCAGTAATTTAATTAATTAAATTAAATTTTTTAATTCAGACTCGTCTAAAAGTAATTAAACACTCAGAACAGTTAAATTGATCAGTTTAAAGTTTAAACAGTCAGTCGTCCCTCCGTTAGAAAGCTGCTATATCCTGTTGTTTGTTCCATTATCAGATTTAAATGTCAGTAACACGATGGGATGCTACAGAAATATGAAACAAACACATGATTGTGAAGAAATTAAGATGTTGTTGATGCTATTAGACGAAGAGAGTGATCACTCTCATTGATGGTTATTGATAACCTGATCTATGAGGATTGGATTCACTCTGTGATGGAAACCACAGAACTTAGCTGACGGCCGTTACAGAGGATAATGTTAGCTTTGAGGGAGCAGGTTAGCTAACTGTGAGTCAGCAGATACATCAAGGCTAACTTACTATATTTGTGTTTTAACTTCAGCTGGAACATTTATAGTTTAACCCAGTCTGTCCCTGATTGACCTCTAGATGAGCTGTGTGAGGTTCAATGGACTGAAACCAGCTGCTAGAGTCCCAAAGCAGGAACCAAATGTTGGACTAGAACTTCTAAAGGGGGGCAAAGAGGACTCTTAAAACCAGTGGGGGCATTGGTGGATGGATGGGGGGACTGCTGCCTGCTGGGGTAGTAAAGGCCTCATTAAACCAGCGTTGTTTGTTAATATTGAATATAATTTAACCTGTTTGTGAGGAGGGAAACCTGGAACTGCTCCTTTAAGCTGTCAGAGACAATGAAGAGACGTTTACAGAGCTGACAGTTTCTCTGTGGGATAATACAGACGAACAAAATGCAGATCAGAGGATGGAGGTTGGAATCAGACTGGTACTGACGGCGTTCCTCCAATGACGGTGTTCAGTCTGTCGTATCAAACAAAGATGTTGACGAGGATATAAAACTGCGTTTGTTGTAGCAGTTCTGTTAAAATGAAGGTTTGGACTTCAAATAAAATATGAAACCTTTGTTCTTTGTGTTTTTTTTCTTCATACTTGTTTCGACAGCGAGCAGCTTAATGAGAAGCAGCCAAATCTGATTTTGCTGCGTAGAATCTAAATCCTCCTGCACACATAGAAAAGCCTCAGTAATCCTGTTGCCACTGTTTCTGTTGTAACATCAATTTCTGCCCCTTTTCTTCTCCTCAAAAACATATTTCCAGCGTCGTGAGAGGAGCTCAGTCACCTTGGATCTGCCTTCAGGGGCCGGCGCTCATAAACGGCGTCCTCTTCCCTCCACGTGCTCTTTGACATCTTTTGTCCCCTCGTTTCTGACAAATGATTCATGGAAAGACATTTTTCTGGGCATAAAGACGGCAGGAGAGGATGCTGGGCCGTGACGGGCAGCGTGGGCAGCAGACCCATTCAATCAGAGCAGCGCTATAAGACGGGAACATGGAGGAAGAGTTTGGCTTTATGATGACCAGATTAACCTGCCGGGACCTTCATTAGATCCTAATTCCTCCCACACCATCAGCAGTTAGTGCAGTCAGAATATTACCTGCCCACATAGGTTGTGTGTTCATTTATCAATATTATCATATTATTATAGTTTCTGTGTTTTATTAATGTTGTATGGGATTATAAATAAATCAGAGGGAGAGAGACCGCGAGAGAGACAGACAGGATAAAGGCTGTAGAAGAGGACTCCAGCTGAGATGGATCCAGTTTCTGGAGACGAAGGTTTTTGATGCTGCAGAAGAACTTGTGAACAATAACCATCAGTCTGTAATCCTCCTGTTTATTATTCAGAGCTGCTGCTACATCAAAGTCCTCATACAGACGGTCCTGGTCTCCACGTGCTCCTGATAATGAACACCTTTACCATGGTCCACCAGAGAGCTAACGTTACGCTATGAGCGGTTGATTGGCGTTCCACCAATCGACGGGTGGCGATAGATTCAGCTGGTTTTAACACAAAAGTTCATAAAGAGTTTTTGAGAATGGATCCAATATCACAGCATTCAGTGAATGAAACACACCAGAATATTACAGGTAACGAGCTAACGAGCTGCTGGCTGGTTTGTATTTATCTACAGAATGAACCTGAAACTTTAGTTTTCTGATTCACAAACCTGTGACAGAGGTCTGACTGCAGGCGAGGACACGCAGAGGAAACACAGAGGGAGGATTTTATGAGGAGAGATGTCAGCTCCCTCCTCTTCCTCCCACTCCTCTCCATCCTCTTTATTGAACCGGAGCTGGTGGGTTTAGTGTACCCATGTGTACTCGGGAGATAGGAGGATTTTAATCTGGCTCTGTTTAAAACATGATCGCTATCGCCGAGATGGATGTCCTCCTGCACACGTTTGCTCCAGTAAACAGGAAGTGACTGGGAGCTTGCAGTTAGCACGAATTAGCATAAAGACTGCGTTCCACGGCTGAGGACCGGAGACATTACGAATGTATCCGACTCAGAACTGAAGGTTTATATTTGTCTGTTTGTGTTCTATGTGTTGTAGGCATCAGCTTCCGTACTCAGTAATCTCATTAATCCCTCGCAGCAGATTCATTATGATCACTAATGATTCTGGTACTGATGTTTGAAATGAATCCGTCCAGAACCGGCAGCTCATCCTCAAAAAGCGAGTGTGACGGGGCTGCACGTTATAACGAGGCTTCATCATTATAGATTATTTATCTCGCTCTCTGCTGCCTCTGCTGTTATTCATCAGCTGCTACTGGATGCAGCCTGATTCACATTTATTAAAAACAATCTGTTTATGTTGTTTTACACATTTATAAAGTAAATACAAAAATAATAACAAAATGACAAATTAAAATATCCTGTGAATTTACAGATCTAATGTAACGCAGTCCACCACACAGGAATTATTAGACAAAAATACTATCTTAGTGCATATGTTAGTTGGCTAACGCTAGCTATGATGCTAACTTTTGTATTCTGACAAACTACGTTGATTTTAGCCAACTATAGATGATGTAGCGGTACAAAGCTAACGATAGCTTTCTACTAGCCAAGAGTGATGCGAAGTAGGGGCATCCAGTTAGCTAACTGTAGCTAAGCTAACTGGGGTTGTCTGGCTGTATCTTGGCTGTACGGTGTGGGTCTGGTGTTGGTTGCTTCGTGGTGTTAGCTGATGGCTGATTTGTAAACTAGTTAGTAGCATGGAGCTAATGGTCCAGATAAGATATAGGAACCACATTTATTACTGTGTTTGCTGCAGTGTGGCTGTTTCCTGAAGCTGAGGGGAATGCTCTCTGGCAGCCTGTCACACTCGATTCTTGCGGCATTGGTGTGAGACCGAACGCTAATCTGACAACCGGCAAAGAGACGGGAGGAGGAGACATTTGGCCTCCGACACTGATCACGCTAAATATCCTTTCTCCTACTTAACACCAGAGTTTTACTTCCTTTCTCTATCAGCACGTCTTTATTTTCTCACATTAATCAAAGAGCTCATTTTTTACCACATTATCACAATATCAGTTTATTTTGCAGATTTGTTTCTGTATTTTTCAAAAACAATAAAATTACCAAAATATCCTGTGAATGTAAAATAACATGTAACTGTAAATAACTATGAAATAAATAGATTAAAATACATTTAAAAATCTATAATCTGTATAACTGAGTTTATTTAATAGATTAAATGATTAAATTCAAGTTTAATATTGTTAATACACTTTGGTGACAATACAAAAAGTTTGCTCTAATTTTGTTTCTTAATTAACATATCTCAGCAAAAATGTGGTTTATCAGTGTATAAGTACTGGTAAACTGTATTAAACATTTAAAGAAGAAGAAATACACAAGATTTTATGTTCAAATAAAGCCAAAAACTGCATTTTAATTATAGAAAATTACTGTATTTTTACGAGTTATTTTACAATATCTTTTTACAGCGTACTTATCTCAGGACACTTTTCAAATAGAGCAGTCTAGACCAAACTCCTTATAACATTATTTACAGAGACCCAACAGTTCCCACAATGAGCAAGACCTTGGAGACCGTGGCAAGGGACAGTTCTAGATACACTTCCTCCTGCGTGGTGATACGTAGAAAGGAAATAGTTCCTCCATGAAACTGCTCACATGCAGGTCTGTGGATTAACTTCAGTAACCAGGTTGTTCTGGTGCTTCACAGACTGATCTGGTTCCATTATACTGACTGCGCTGTTACCAGCAGATGATGGTTTTATGAAAGAGGAATTACAGCATTTTGAGGTGATGATGGTGCTTTTGTTTTGTATTCCCTCATTTAGCCTCAGGTCGAGTCTGATACGGGCGTCCATGGAAGCTTTTATTGCTTGTTTGTGTGCCTCTTTGTGTTTCACCTCACAAGCTTCTGTTTTCTTCTCAAACTAAGGATTAGTCTTATCTTTAGGGCATTAAATGACTTTTTCCAATTGTTTTCCCCACTCAAGGCGCAGCTAAATAAGGGCCAGTAATTGACTTTTTTTCACTTGTTTACTGGCTGTGGCCCCGGCAGCAGCTCTGGCTGTTACTTCAGCCCTTGGCAGTTAGTTTTAATTTTGGCCATTAGAGTGGGAGCTTGGCTCCAGTTTTAGCTGTGACCCCTCGTGGCTTCTGTTTGTTTGGCTACTTGTTGTTTTGGACATTTCTGTCCAGCAGAGAAGAAGTGTGTCCTACCAGAAGACACAAGGCTGCAGAAAAAAGGCTCAGCGTGAGTATTTTCTGAAAGAGATCCACACTGCTGAGGGAGCGTCGGTGTATCAGTCGCACAACATGAGTCTGTTTCAGACAGAGTGAATATGCAAATGCACACACAAACATGTAAACAAAGGGTGTGAACAGACACAAATATGCTCCTTCGATATCCACAGATTGTACTCTGATTAGATATGAAAAATAACAATTGTGTTTTTGTTACACAAAGGTTAACATTAGCTAACGTTGCACCCATTGCAGCCCGTTTTACAAATCTTTTATCATCTATGTCGGTGAATTAAGGATTTATTTCCACCAAACCAGAGTCGGTGATTGGTGGATAGAGATTATTTTGTTTTTGTCCAGTTTAAAGTTAACAGTCAGGTAAAATGACCCTGGTGGTCGGTAGCGCACGGTGTTTGGGTCCAGCTGCTGATGCTCTAGTGTGACACCTAGTGGCAGTAAATCTCATATATTCTCTCAAACAGCTTTTATTTGTTCACTTTGTGGATGTGACCAGATACATACCTCGCTTCATAATTATATTTTTCTTCATGTTCCTGGTAAAAGCTAACAAACTGACCCCTGAGAGACTACAGAACAGGTGTTTGGTGTGAAATAAACCCAGAGTTGCTTAAAGATACTCTATTCCTCAATCTTCATGTTGATGTCAGTAAATTATACCACACAGTTCAGGCTCATGTGGACCTGTAGCTGTTAACTGCCCCGAGCAAACACAGCATCCACACACATCCAGCAGTGAAAACATGACGTGTTTGCAGAGCACATATTTTCATGTGTGGTTAAAATGAACTCCGACCTACGTTGCCACCCTCATATAGCCGGTGTTAGCCGAGCCGGAAGAGAGAGGCTTCCCTCGGGAGCTCGGAGGAGCACTTCTGCCTCCGACTCTTTCAATTTAATCGGCCGTGGGTGGAAATGTTTCCACCGGATCTTTCATTAGCTCCCCGCTATGAAAAGAAATCTCTGAGGTGCTACAGATCACGGTGTTCGCTCCAGATTCAGAGACAGTGTTTATGTTAAAAATAAGATGAGGGAAGATGGTAAAATGGCCCCGGGTGAATTATATTTTCATTTTAAAGACACCTCCTCTAAACGTTTGTGCAGCTACATGGCTCGTGATGGCAGTTGCTGTGATACCTTTGTATCCTATAACACATGCAACCCATTCCCTCGGAGATAAATCACACACCCTGCAGCACTGTGTGAACACAAATACATACCCGCTTGTAGATTCCACCCCCAAAAACCCCTCTGAACCTCAGTTTGGATCTGGATCTCAGCACTGTGGCTTTGATACTGAACTGTTAGTCTCACATACACGGAGTCTGTGTCGGGTAGAAATACATCAGCTCCTGTGGATCAGCCATTTTACACAAACTGCACTTAAAGATCCCCTCCAGATGCTCTTAAGACATACATATAAACGGCTACAGAATAATATAAAAATGTCTGATAGCACCTACTCTTTCATTAAAAAATAACAGAAAATTGATATAAATATGTAAATCCTCAACTTCAAGTCAACTTCCTCCTTGCCTGTACTTACAGATGCTACGTGCCAAGCTAATCTGTTGAAAGACAACCACATTTTGAAGATGCTTCAAAGATAAACGATAATTATATATAGTCACATCCTGAGTTAGCTAATGTTACTAAACACTAGTTAACTAGCTAATAATTGATGTAGACTAGCTAGTTTAATCACATTAATCATTACATCTGATAGCTAATGTTAGCAAATCTATATCAGCTGTTAATAACAATAACAATTAACAGTTAATGTAGATTAGCTAGCTAGTTAGTGTTTTGTTCACATTAACTAAAGATGTGACTATAAACATTTAACTCCGTCTACCTCAGATTGTTCATTATTTCTTGTAAACATGAAGTTGTTCCTGAGTTATTTCCTGCGTGTTTTCTGGACGGCGGTCCAACGTCCTCTCCTGTGTCCACTGTGAGACTGTTGGACTGACTGTTACTGTCTCTGACATTAATGTCTGTCTGCATCGTCTGAGAGCTCAAACATCAGATTAACACTCATAAAGTTCAGGTATAAAATCCCACAATGCACCACAGAGCTGCTGCAGGCTGCCGACAGTGACGGTGAAACAGAGTGAAACGAGTGTGTCTTTGAGGACAGTGATGATGGACAGTGAGTACAGACGATAAAGGTGTTTCTCTCTGTAGATAAAACGTCTCATTATGACAAACAAAAGCACGAAGATTGTGGGCGCTAGTGATGGGTCGGTCGCGAACAATCCGGCTCTAAGAGCCGGCTCTTTGAAGTGAACGACGGGAGCTGGCTCCTGATTGGGACTGGGATCGGATTTTTTTCCGGTATTTTTCCCCGTTTTTTTTTCTGTTAAAGCTGCGTGATTGGTCAAGATGTGTGGCGGCGTCTGTGTATCTACACTGAGCAGGAGGGGGGAGGGTTACAAACACACACAGCACAGTGAGCACATGAACAGGTGGGAGGGAGATATGAGAGAGCCAGAGAACTTGCTACATAGACAGAGACTACACACTGGAAAGGTGAGGAAAATGAGTGACAGGAAACAGAGTAAAGTTTGGACATATATGTATGTGGACAGTTCAAAGGCAGAGTGTAGACTGTGCACAGTTAAAAATGTCATATCGAGCTTTTTGTCTAATTGAGATGGGTCTTGTTTTTTAGTTTTATAATATATAATTTATTTTTGTAGCACTCTGTTCCATGTTGAGTATATTAATAAATCCATATAATTTACATTTGATATAATGTATGTATTTACATCAGATATTCATTTTACACCTAATTTGGTAATAAATTAATTTAAGCAACAAAAACTCTGAGGAGCCACTTGGGAGCCGAAAGAGCCGGCTCTTTTTAGTGAGCCAAGCCAAAAGAACCGGTTCTCTAAAAAGAGCCGAAGTTCCCATCACTAGTGGGCGTCCGGTTACCTCAGTGGGTAGAGCTGGTTACCCATGTACCGAGACTGAGGCCTTGCTGTAGCGGCCCAGGGTTCGAATCCGACCTGCGGTCCTTTGCTGCTTGTCATCCCCTCTCTCTGCCCCTCTTTCCTGTCTGTCTTTAGCTGTCACTATAATAAAGGCAAAAAATATTTTAAAAAAGCACAAAGATTCTTATTTTCAGCTGATTAAACACTAATGAAAACATACTATGAGTATTAAATTACATTTCACACTTTAAGGAGATAAAACGTTATTTTTAAGAATATTAATATACAATTTATTACTTTAATCTCAGAATATTACCCTCCTCCGGCTCCGTAATTATTAATTTTATACCTAAAATGGCTCCTGATACGCTGTCGACAGTGAGACAAGAGATTTATCTATAGAGTTATAGCATCAACATGCATCATAGCAAAGTGTAAGCATCATGTTGGCACAGCTTCTTCCTCCACCTGACTGTCCTCACTGTTGTTCAGTTGATCATTGAACACACTCACAAGGAGCACTGGGCCATGCTGGTGCTCACCCATGATTACAGCGGCGGCCTCTGGGAGTGTTTGAAGAAATTCTCGCTCACACTTCAGCAAGCAGAACGAGCCCTCGGCGCAGAGTTTCATTATGATGCTCACATTCGTCATATCCAAAAACAGACTGCTGGTCTGAGTGGCTGAGGTATTTACTGCTCATGGGTTCAGTGATTCAATCAGAAACTTCAGACGCACTTCAGCAAGGCTTGTTGGGTAAACTGGCAGCAATTCAAATTATGAGACACTCGAAGATTTAGGTCTCACTTCTGGAAAAAAGCACGAGAGGCGTAAACATCCTCTAGATTTCATCTTTATTCACAGAGAGTTTCTGTGGTTGAACCAGGAAACATTTCAGGACGCAAAGACATTAAACCAGACAAATACAAAATACAGAAATAAAACAGAATGAAATGCAGTAAGATTGTAATTATTCATTATTTTGTCTGGATGTACTATACCTCAGCCATTTAGCTGCAAACACGACTTTAGTAAGACAAATATGTGTTTAACGTAATCTGAGTTAGGAAACTAAAGAAGTGGTTACAGCCTGAACCTCCAACTGAGTTATTTAATTCTGCAAGTAAGCAGACTCCAGTGGGCTCAACGGTGGACTAAATAACCTTCCTATACTGTCATTTAGTTTGTCCTGTTGTAATTCAATGACATGTATGTGTTCAGGGCGAGACTCAAAGGGGAAAATGATTTCTTAAAGAGTAAGAACCCTGTTCAGTAACAGATACAGGCTGTAGCTTTGTGTTACACCCATAAAATCTACTGCCCACTTCTTTCATAAACACAAGAAAACTCTTTATACACGCCATTCAGGGGTCAGCAGCCAGATGTTTGCTAATGTTTACAATCCTTGCTAAACCCCCGACTCACATCACAGACTCACATTAGAGGAAACATTACATGTTAGTTTAGTGTTGCAGAGTCGGACAGGCCGAACAAAAACAGGTTGGCTTCAAATACCGACCTCTGAGCACCAGATGGCTGCTCGTGAAGTGAACCACAGTGAGCAGCGGTCTCTCTCACTCTCACACACTCTCAGACACACACACACACACACACACACACACACACACACACATACAGTGGTGATGGTTTAATGCTACCCTGTAGCTCTGGAGGTGAGACAGCTAACAGAGCAGGTCTCCAAGCAGCAGTGATAACTGCACACACGTCACAACCTATTGTAAGATCGCGCACATCGCAGCCACCCAGGAGTGACCTCCGCCCGCAAGGTCATCTCATCCGTGTAAAACAAAATAATCTTTATAATCTTTCCAAATGTGAAACCTCGCCTGAAGCTGTTTTACTTCATTAGAGTTAAAAACAGACGGAGGGAAACCTGTTGAAGGTCAGAGGATAGAGTCAGATCAGCAAACAGGAAGTCATTAAAAAATATTTCTGTTTTCATTGGTTAACTTGTACCTGTTACATATTTTTATATGAAATATCCCAAATACTGATTCATGTTCCCCTCAGGATGAAGGATGACTTTGGATCTAGTGCCATCATCAGGTCAACATTTTAACAGTAAAATACGTAATTCCTGACATTAGAGGGGTAAACGATAAGAAACAGAAAATCAAAGTCAAAGTCAGCTTTAATGTCAATTACTTCACATGCACCAGACATACAAAGGAATCGAGAGGACGTTTCTCACTCTCCCATGGTGAAACAGATAAACGGATAAGACATTTACTAATGCTAAAAAGGTCAGGGGAGCGAGGGGCTGCTGCATCTACTCGCGCCACCATCACTGAAGGTGGTGAAGCAGCGTGGGATCATGAAAGTTGTTGTCTTCACCACCTTTGCCGTCATTGCAGTCAGCTTCTCCCAAAAAGTGATTCACAGCTGAAGATACCACTCAAAATTGGTTGTAACTGAATACTGTGTTCATGAGATATCGGTCCAAAAGAATAAGCTTTCAGCAATTACACATGTAAAATGATTGCACTAAATATGTAAGAAATTTAGTTAATATTAATAATATCATAATCATTACTATTATATGGATCACAATATATTGCTGATGACTGCCCTGTATCTACAGCACTGACCACTGCCCTGTATCTACAGCGCATACTTATGTCTTGTGTCCGTCCTGTCCTCACTTTAAGCCTTTAATATAATTTAAAAGGGTGAGTTGTACAGTTGTCATGAATGGGGTAATTAGCTTTAGAGACCAAAAGGCTGTAAACATGTTTATTTCTGCTGTTGGACAGTATAATATGGGGCCTTAAGAAGACTCACTGCTGGAGCCAACCTCTAGTGGAAGTTGGAGGAACTGCAGCTTTTGTTACTGCAGTGTTGGATTCATTTGCAGTTTGCTGATTGGTTTGAACACACCTTTCTGTCAGATAAAATGTCAACAAAAGTCTTGTCAAAAACTAGAATTGATCACTTTGCAGAGTTTATTAAAAGCTCCCTGACAGAAGAAGGAGAGACAAAAAGTCGAGGAAGCCAAAAGAGGGACGGCGATTAATGGTGTCATTAAAAGGCAGACGATGTGTTTCACAGGAAGATATGTGTGTGTATGGCAGCAGCAGCAGCAGCAGCAGCAGGTTCAGTGGAACCTCCTCCTGGTTCTCTTCAGAGCCTTCTTCATTATGCATGTGCTGCAATTACCTAATGACGCAGCGAGTCAAATAACACTCTGATTAGTTGTTGCAATCACAGGGTCAGAGTGGCGGCTTCACTTTTCACTTAATCTGGAGACACGTCTGACTGCTGATGCTAATCAGTGTAACCACCGCTGTTAACATCCGCTAACATCCTCTTTTCCCATTTTTATTTTTGTTTTCACTGAAAAGCCAAATATGGGAATTCACTTCCTTCCTGTTTCTTCTCCCCTAGTTTGATTCTGTTTGCTGAGTTGTATTTGCTTTAGTGTGTAACACAAGTACAAGTACACAATATTTAGAATTCAAAAACTAAACTAAAATGTCGAGATTTGGTCCATCAAACCTCTTCAGCCCAGCTTGTAACTACTTTTTAGTCTAATATTTTTTAAATAATACTGTCAAACATGTATTTTATTGTCATTGCATTCTACTTTTATTTTTTATTTAATTTTTTAATTTTTACTGTCTCATTTCTTGTCAGTCCTCTGTAAAGTACTTTGAACTGCATGAAATGTGCTATACAAATAAAGTTTGATTAAAAAGTGCAGAGGATCTTGTTTTTCAGTAATCACATTAAATCAGTCATAAAATCAGCTTTCTGCCACCTTAAAAATATCATCAGGATGTCAGAACGTGATCTGGAGGAACTATTCTGCAGAATTCTGCTGCAGGGTTGTGCCAAAGACCATGAAATCTCAGCATATAACTCCGATTAATACATTGACTACAAGTTCTCTGCCGTAAGTGAATGGTTTAGGTCTAAGATACCTATCAGATCTCCTGATCCAGTAAGAACCCTGCAGACTCTCTGGATTACTGGATGTTCCCAGAGTTGCTTTTAGTTTCTGAAACATCTGGAACAATGCTGACTGCGTTTAAATCCAAGCTAAGACCAACCTGCTTTTAATTCATGTTATATTTTTAATAAATTAGTTTTATTGTTTGTGCTTTTGCTCGTGATGAACTCTGATTCACAGAAATCAAAGACTGTAATAAGAGATGTCAGACATCAACTGAATGTAAGAGAATCTCTGATCTGAGGCCTTTGAAATAACGAGTACAAACGGAGATGCAGACAGTCAGTGAAACCCAGCTGCATTATGGGAAGGTCCCAGCGGTGTATCTATGGAGCACTTACAGCCTGTGAGCGAGGAGTGTAAACAAACTCTCAGCATAAGCAGCACTTACTCGCTGCAATCCGTCTCCAACGTTCAGTGTGTGGTGACAGCTGGAATAAAAGAGGCTCAGGTTGGTTCACGAGAGCGTTCACTTTTATTATTTATTGATGACCTCGTGTCATCTGATAAAAACCTGCGATCGTTCGCTGCATTGCAGTTGGCTCACGATGTCTGAGCTAAAGCATCACGTCCTCCACAACAGTTGAGTCTTACCAATGAGACTGAATTAGGATGTTGTACAACAGAAGTATTAGACATCATGAGTAATAATTATTGTAATTATTATCCGATGTTCCACAGACATGAAATTAAATCAAAATGAGGTGAACTAACAAAATGTGTGAGGATCTGGATACAGACAACAGCAAAAACAAAGATTAATAAATGCATTTATTTTACAGAACAGAGGCCTTGCTGCTCTCCCACATACAGCCTGTTTCTCATGGGAAGATTCATTTCATATTTTAAAACCTTGGAAACAATTATTCAGAACAATTTAATAATTGATTTTTACTCCAGAATCTTTCAAGACATTTTATAAAATAACTGCAACAAAAAAACTATTTAACAGGTTTGACAACAATCCTTATGTAGATTATTTAATGAGGGAGACCAGTTGCATTTTTTTTTGTGTTTTAAATTTGTGGATTAATATGCAAAATTGACTTCACATTTATTTTAAACACTGGTAAATATTATTTAGTTGGTTCTAGATGAAGGAAAGTGATCTCAGTACTACAAAGAGAGATCAAGAGAGACATTTAGTGTAAAAATACTGACTGACATTCAGAAAGCTTCATTGTTGTGAGAGGTGATGATAAAAATCACTTTCTGTACAAAAACTCACAATTAACCTTTTTTATATATTTCTCTGAAATATTTTACTCACACAGTTTATGATTTTATGATTTTATAAATAAATGTTCCATGTACGTCTGATAGGACCTGGACCTTTCATTTGGGGCTCGGTTGTTGTTAATTCACACTTTAAAATACTTAATACTTAATTAAATACTTTTTTTAATATTTTCCCCCTGGGATTATTAAAGTATTTCTGATTCTTCATTTTAGAAAATGTTTTATGTATAATATTTTCTCAGCGCTGTCAGGGTTTAAAATCAAGGACTTGTTGCTTGAAGTAAATTGCTGTTTTCTCTTTAAAAATAAATTCTTTCAGAGTAAAATGAAAAACAAATTAAGAAAAAAAGAGCCAGCAGTGACAGACTCTGTATCTGACCTCTGCAGCAGCTGACACTGTGGTGATTCACAGCAGGAACGTGTCACAACAGTCTGACACTCTTTACATCACGCTGTCAGTGAAGTCCCTGACCCAGAAAATGTTCCACATTTCACTGAGAAGAGCTGCAGAAATAAACTGTTCCAACACGAATATCTGACTAATTCCTGTCAGACATTTTCTCCAAAAGCAAGCAAACACCTTCTTCTACATAACGGCCGTTTAAATGATGACAGTAGTTCCCAACCTCATCTATCAGTGAGTAAACTGATTGTATTCAATGATACAGAACAGCTAATAAACTGATCAATGAACCCAAACAGTGAACGAAGTTTGTGGAAAACCAGAGATTGGATGATGATCTTTTATTATTTATTTTAACAATCATACATTAATAATCTCATTTCTGACACATTCAGTGTTTCCGTCTCTCTGATGGTTGATGTTATTGTTCTGATACAGTTTGTGTTCAGCTCATCACTTTAGATATTAAATATTTTACTGTAATGTGTAAGTTATTTTTACTTAGAAAGACAGTCAAACATTTTAATTAAATTTTTTTTTTATTTAAAGACGCCCCTCTGGGAGACACCGTACACATAAACACATACAAAATAAAAACAGTAAGAAATAAGAAACGGATAAG
>JAGRRF010009292.1:30827269-30838428 GCA_019097615.1 Morone chrysops
TCCAGTACGATCTTCTTCGCTGTCACATGCTGGGGCAGTGGGCTGAGGGTCGCAGACACCAACAGACTAAACAAGCTGATCAGGAGGGCCGGTGATGTCGTGGGGGAGGAGCTGGACACTCCGTGGCTGAGAGGAGGATGCTGTCCAGGCTTCAGTCCATCTTGGACAATGTTTCACACCCTCTCTACGACACACTGGCCCAGCAGAGGAGCTCCTTCAGCAGAAGAATATATATATATTCATATTTTGTTCTTAATAGATGTTGTTTGTATATCTGGAGTCTTGTGATTCTGATTCTGATTCTGATTCCTAAAGCATTTATTTTGCTCTCCAACACACATTTTACTCTCCATTGCTTTCCAGAAAAGGGATTCCTCAAACATCTTCACCCTTTGGGATAAAAGGTAAATGGATTGTCATAAAAAATAGAAGAACTCTTGTTGTTCCCCTAATAAATGTTTAACAATCAGAAAAAAAGTTCTGGTTACATAAAACATAAAAGGTGATAGGTGGAAGTGGTTCTGGGTAAACCTCAGATGTTAGCTTTAAGACACAGACCATCATATCTGATCTGTCTCTCTCCTCCAACACATCTCCTCCATACAACACCTGCAAATTTACATGAGAATCACCACCTCAGCTTGCAATATTCACATGAACTCATACTCAACTTTACCTTTCCAAAACGCCTCTTTATGTGCTGGATGATTTAATAAGCTGGCGAACTTCTTCATGCCAACTTCCTTTCAATCTCAGCCTAGCCTAAAGTTTTTGTACAACTAAAATATGGTGAGAAATCAGTGGCGTCAATATATGAAGGAAAGCCGTCAGTCTCTAGTCTGTTGTACAGTTTCATGGGGCTATGATTATCCTGGAGGTCACAATAACTCATTTTATTCAAACAATGGTCTCACTACAATGAAATGGTTACTAGGGGAACAAACATCATCACACATGAATACAATTGGGCTCATTGGAGAGTCTAGCTTTCTTATGCAATTCCAATACTGTTTAAGGACCCTAGTATGCAGAAATATACAGATGCAAACCTATGTAGGTTGTCACTCCTATGTGTGTAGATATGTGTATATTGTCTGTATATGTGTACTATGTGTAGTTTGTGTGTAGAATTCATGTTGAAGGTGCTCTTTGTACAGACTGTGAAAACAAATTTTCTCCACTGAGGACAATAAAAAATGAATCTGAATCTGAATCTGCATACAAAAAAATGCATAGATAGATACTTTATTTATCCCGAGGGAAATTCAAGGAGGATTAGCATAAAGTGCCTGTTTGTAAAGGGGACTTGTGGGAACCAATAGAACTTATTTTTTATTCAGACAGGGGTCAGAGGTCAAGGGACCACTTTAAATATAGCCATGCCATTATCCAGCCTAACTTTGGACCATTATTGCAGAAACTAGGTACCTATCATCATTCTTGTTAAATAACTGGCAATATGACCCAAACCAACCTTAAACTGCGTTCAGGAGCAGCTCCTTGTCATCTGGACCAAAGTATCAGAGGATTGTTGCAACGCAGACCTTTTCTCTTGTAACACATGAAGTGCTGCAAATGCTAATTGTACTAGCTGCTACCACTAGCTTGTTAGCAGCGCTTAGCTGGGAGTGCTAGAACGAGCCAGAGGAACCAGATTTTTTCACAGATTTTCTGACTCGTACAACTGTCAGGATACAGGGAATATTTACGCAAATATGACAAAAAACTTATTTTTATAAAAGTTACCTGTTAAAGGATGTATTTAAATAATTGTATTAATATCATAAAGGTTCAATGACTAGTGGACTAGATCAATCTGGGGGCAGCCTTATTTTGCTTGAGGGTAACTTAAAGCATCTAGCTGAAACTAGAAGGAGGAAGATCAAGGGAGAGTAACATAAAATGTTTCTGCTACCAAACAAATGTTTTAATTTCAGTGGGAACATCATGTAGAGAGCAGTGACTGGTCCATCAATGAAAATGTGATTGGACTTCGGACTTTACCGTATATTAAACACACATAATGACAGACAAGACTAGATAAAATACAGTTTAATTCAAATTCTCCAGCCTGTATGCAAGAACCTAAGAGCCATAAAGCAGTTCTCAGTCAGGCTGATTGGACTTGAGAATATTTTCAAATCCTGTGGCAAAACCTTACATTAGAGACATTCTAATTCCCTACTTCAAGCCAAGTGAGAGCAAAGAACCATTAGTGGCATTGTGGAAATATACCTCAGGCTCTGGACTCACTGCACTTAAACTCTACCTATCTATCTTTTCTTTCCTCTCGTTTCTTCACCTCCTCACAAAGTCAAATAAACTGTTAAGTTTACAACAAACAGAATCTGTTCTAATCAAACTGCTGAACAAGTTTTTATCTTCTGCTCCTTGAAACATGATTTACCAAAAGAGTGATTTATACAACTTTCCTCCCTCACTCCTCTTTTCTCCTCCTCCTTTCCCTTATCAATAATAAATCCTTTCTCTGGCCAGTTTAGCTCTGTGGTGGAGTCTAAAGGGGAGAGTGAGGGATCAGATTTCCACTGCGGAGAGGAAGAGCAGGATGGACAGAGGGAGGAAATGGGTTTCTCCTGACCAGGTTCACCCTCAAGGGCAATAGGATCATTGTCCACATTTCCATTCTTACTCTGACTTTTTCTGGAAGGTTTGTCCATACTAAAGATACCGTGTAAGGCGAAGGGCACAGGAGCAAGCAGGTGTTGTAAAGACAACAGGTTGTTACTGTAGTTTGACAGCAGGGGGAGCTGCAGCAGAGACGCGTCACACAGCTCCTGATTGAGATATTTTAAAACAGAATCACACTCAAGAATCCCAACTCAGTCAAATCTGAACACGCAACTTTGATATTCAGTGTGACCCAGGATAAAAAAATAAACCGATAATAATGTAAAATTATAAATAAACACAAAGCAAATCCCAAATGACTCGCAACATACACATATCCAGGTTAAACGAGGTCACTTCATTTTCCTGCACTCGATTAGGCAGCATGCTCCGACACAACTCCAAACAAATCGTGTTTTCAACAAATTCTTGTTGAAATAAATCATCTCCGGTCAGTGGTGAGTGACTTCTTCCGTCTTTTTATTATTGTAAAGTGTAAATCTTGTAACTAGCTCACATTACTCCACCTAGCTTTGTGGGAGCCGCAATACAAAACTCCCATAGGAAAACAGCCAATTTAAGGCAGCTTGAGGCAAATGAGTTTAATAGCATATTGTGTTAACCTTTAGGGTTCTTTTGCTTACAGCCCTGCATGTATTTAGGTTATTATTGATTTTATTCATTGTGTTTAGCCGTCTGAAGGTTAATCTGAACTGCATATTCATTTTTTTCCCCAATGACATGATGAATGAGGTATAACAGATTTAGAAATTAAAGTTAATTATTCTTTGTGACCTCATAGGTCAGGTTTTTGTGTATCTGATGGTCCATGGACAACTGGATTTGTTTAAATGGTGAGTACCAATGATACCCATGAACCAACATTCATCTCTTATAAATATGCCACCCTACATTATGATTGTATAGACTATTGCTTCTTCTCTTCTATCTGTTACACAGTTCAGCCAGTCAGCCTGAAAACTTTAAAATCCTTTTTCTAAACTCCACTATTTCTGTAGTTAGTGCTCATTGAGGACTGTCAGCCTGAACTTTTCTCTAAATAACTCTGTGTTTACTACTTTAGGATAAAGATGGGTTGGGGATTTATCTACGTGAGCCTGCAAACTGACTAACTCTCAATCTTAGATTCCTGTCAAAGCCTCAACATGAGATTTTCTACTTCCCAAATCTGTCAAGACAAACATAAAACAGGCTCCTGTTACTGCTGCAGTTAGACAAACACACATTTCAGAATATGAGAAACTGCTGACTGAGCCGTAACACATGACACACAACACCTGTAACAATGTGACAGCAACAGCAGGATGCAGTGGTACTTACCGCTGTGCTGGCTGCAGCCTGTTTGGATTCATCCGTGAGAAACGCCAACATCAGCTCCACCTTCTGTTTTTCCTCCTCACTGATGTAGTCTGTGTCTGTTGGCAGGAAAACACACAGAGCCATAATATACAGCACTGAGGGAAGTCAACATTACTTCCATGATTGACTCATCTGCACATTTTTTTTTTTATTCATCGTTTGATCTATAAAATGTTGGAAAATAATGAAAGATGTCCATCCCAGTATCTCAGAGTCTTGTATTGTAAGCTGTCCTGAGAAGTGTTTCTTCTTTTACAATAATGTCTGAGAAATCTGTGCAATTATCAGCTGCTCCAACAGTAGTGGCGAACTGCAACTCAATGTGAAACACAAGCCTTTACTTACTGAAGAGTGTCTGAGTGTATACACTGTACATTGATATGTATATTGATATTAATTAATTAATCTTGAATCTAAAATGCAACGATTGATTGAATAGCAGTATTACACAGCACACAGTCGTTTTGTCGTAACAAATCTCTCACTATTCTGAATAATCTGAATAACAATGAGACCTCTATCTATCTCTATATATTCAACATACACAAGCCTAGCACATATAATATCTAAGTATGTTTGTGCTTTTAAAGATGTTTTAGTTCATAAATGCTTTTTAAAGGTTAACAGTTACGTTACGTTATTTAAACAAAACAATCAGAAACACAAAGTAAAACTACTATAAAGACGTTTAAACCAATAAGACATGATGTGTGATCCATATCTGGGAACCTAATAAGTGCTTCTGTAATTGTTGATCCAGGACCAGTGTAAGACACAGAGTCTACAAATGACATCTGGGAAACACTCAGCTCCAATTACAGCTGAAGCACCAAACACAAACCACAAAGGTAAAAAGTGATGTTAAGAACTATGTCACTGCTATCCAATTACACAAAACAACACAAATAATCCAACAATCGTTATTTAGTATCTGATTCTGTTCAGAATAGCTTCCTAATAGTACACTGGGACCAATATAGGACATTGTCAACACATTAACCAATGATATTAAGGCGGTGAGTTACATTATTGAGCTGTTGGACTGCAAAAAATATTGTACATCTATTTTTATTGATTCGTCAAAGGTATTTGACACAGTTGACCTCGACACACTCTGTAGGCTTATCTGGGCATATTGTAAGCTGGTTCCTTGCTGAACCAGAAAATAGGTTTTCCTTGGGAACCACAGTGCTCATGATTTTACAGGCCGTTGTGCACTGTGCAGCGCTCCCTGTTGATGATGCATCCTTTAGGAACCAGAACAAATTTGGTGGAAAAACAAAAGGTGTGCCCCAGGATTAACACTAGTACCACTGCTATTCACCATGCATGTAAATTATATTTTTGATAATTTACTAAATGCTGCATTCTATTTTTATTATAGTTACCTATTGCTCGCCCTCAGTAGTACAATCCCTGTTATGCTGGTGATAAATGCAGACAAATCCAAATGCATGCACGATAATATAATATATATATAAATTTATATAATAATAATATTGTGATTATTCTGATACGATTCACAATTAGTGGGAATGATCATGTTTGCATTACACATTTATTTTCACTGAAAAAACTATTAAAATCAAGATGACGAATGATGAATTTATTGGATGTCTGTACCAAACAAACATTTTACAGCTGCTTGGCAGAGGGACATAACATCTTTAGTGCTACTGGCTACCGTGGTCCCTCCCTCTGCCCTTTAGCTCTGTACTGTCTAACTTTTATTCCTAATTTTCTCCTCCTGTGCCAAGCTCTCAGAACAGGTACCAATATGTAGCTGCGATGAACAAGGCAGAGGGTAAAAAGTGGTCAGGACATAATGTGTTCATCAGTCATGTCCCCCAATTGCTGATTAACTAAGTGTAGAAAATGCCAGTCTGTCTGAAAGAGTCACCAAACTGAGCTTTCCTCTAACTTTCTCCCTCCCTCTGCTCCATTTATTCATCTCCTTCATTCTCCCTCAACATTCACTCTCTCACTTGATGGCTTTCGATTTGTCTTTCCATTTTCTCCCCCTTTAACCTTCCCCCTCCCTCCCTCCTGCAATCAGACAGATCCTCTTTCAGTGTGCAGGAGTGGTAGCACCCTGGTCTAGGCTGTGATATTGGCTTGTTGGAGAGCTGCCATGTTGATCTGCAGTGAGAAATCACAATCACTACACATCATATTTGGAGGAATATGAAAGGGGAGAGAAAGGGGGAGAGAGGGAGACAAAAACAGAGAGAGAAAAAGACGTGTAGATGGATAAAACCAGACTAACAGTGAAAACTAAAAGCAAGAAGCCACATAGCAGACAATAAAGGACTCCCAATAACTTGTTACAGCTCTGTACAATGCATTGAAAAAGAGAGAGTGACTTTCAATTGAAAACCTCTCTGAATGTACAGAAATCTTCAGTTTGGTATTTTCCAGCGACAAACAAACATTAAGTTAAATCAGATCCGGAGATCCATGACAACTGAGCACAAAGTCAACGTAGGAATTTCTAACATAAAATTCCATTTGAACAAAAGGTGGCTCCAGAAATGCAACTCAAATCGGTATCATTGTATATCATATATTTGTTCATTTTGTATAATTCAACTTTTATCATGATGGCTACTTCCTGCAACCTCTCCCTAAGTCACTTCCTGTAACTGTAACCTTGGAACCCATGATGATGCAGTGACCAACCATAACAAAAACTACAGGTCATCCACTCTTTCTTCCCCGCCTTTACCAACAAGAAGAAAATTACAGCGCAGCACAAGAGCCTGCCTAACCAGAGATTCCTGGTTAGCACACAGCTAACAAGTGTGAATAAGCTTAAGCTAGTGTCTACGGCTGCAACAGTGCCTGCCAGCTGACAAGGAGTGACAAAACATGTTAGCACCATGCTGCTAACTGCTAACACTGAATGGAAACAATGCATGGAGCAACCCCGTCTCTTCCTGGACAATCGGATTGCAAAGACTTTTAGACATTGAACAACAATTTTCCCCAACCTGACTCACCGGATCATACTTGGCATAATAGATAGTTTCACATAGTTTAACAGTGTTCATAGCTTTAATCCCAAATCTCTGCTACACTGCTAAGGTGACGTTAGTTAAACTCCACACAGAAAGGCCCCGGACCCAGAACCGCCTTTGCTGTAAGGCGACAGTGTTATCCAGTGAGGGTAGTACTAACCCTAACCCATGACATGACATGCGCACCTTCACCTTCCCTTATTAATAAACCACAGACATTGTAAACCCCAACAAATGGTGTCCCATGTGAGGCATGTGTAGTTAATTCCAAATAATAGGTATATTTTATGGAGACTGAGAATTAAAGTTATTTATTATTATTTTTGATTGGTTAGGTTCAGGAAAAGATAGTAACTGACGTTGACTTTTGGTTTCATAAGTGGGCCAACCTCAGAAGTCCAAGCAGAGAGGAAGCAGATAAACTGAAAGTACTGGTGTGAGTAAAAAGTCTGGGTTTTATTTAACCCTGTAACAGTAGTTTGCAGCAGAGAATCAGATCTACAGCAGACAGGAAATAAGCGTACACACAACAGGCCTTTGTTTTATTGGACCAGAACCCACGCAGCAGTGTATTAATCCAATAAAACTATTTCGGTTTCAATTTCATAAACTGGATTTACTGAGGATGATTACACTTCACAGCGACAGCTGAAGTCTTCAGTCTTTCTCTCTGAATAATCAGAGAACTCTTGTTTCTGAACATCACTGAGCCACAAACACTCTCCATTAAAATAAACCGATTGAGTGAATTTGTAGATCACAAGTGCAGCACAGAATTAAATGTATTATGTATTTGCTCAAGTTTGCAATAGTAGCAGAGTTGTCATGACTGAGTAAATACAGATATTTGCTTTTAATTGCTATTGTAGTCTTAATACCGACTGATACGAGAACAGAACTATCTGTTTATGATATATTATGTGTTGGTATACAGTGAGAAGGTAGGAGGAACACCTGAGCATTCATACTGTAAGGTTATACCACAAAGATTTTAAAGTTGTTGTAGACTTATTTATCTTTGTCTGTATATCTGTCACTTTGAGTGAAATATCTCAAGAACTATTAGATGGATTGTAATAACTTTATTAATCCTCTGACTTTTCAACCATTTTTATTTATTTGTGACAGTTTTGTTTATTTTTCCATTGTAACTTTATACTATTTAGCTTCATATATGGAGTCATTTCATTTATTTTTTTATCTTTATATTTGGCGGTTTTGCATTTTCTTGTTTTATGGAAGAAGAAACAACAGTGAAAGGTTCTTAAATCACCAACATGATTTTAATTGTTAATTTGCACACACTGCATGAAATCCAGATAATAAGGTATAATATATTAAGATTATTAAATAAATAATTTTTTAAATAAAGTTTGTTGATCTGAACAATAAAAAAATTGAAAATGAATGAATTATTGATGAATTGAGTTTTTTTTCTTTATTTGGATCCATCACCTGTGCACCAGTGCAACCATTACATCCAGGTAAAACAACACATTGAAACACATTTGAAAAGTGTCCTGAGGTAACTTCTGTTGTGAATTGGCGCTATACAAATAAAATTGAATTGAACTGAATTGATATATCATTGATGTATCATTGATAAAACCTGTGTTGACCTGTTTCATGTCCAAATGGCTGCAGTGAAGTCTTTTCCCTTTAAGTAATAAACCTCATGAATATAAGAATTCTGTTTATCTCTAACTTCTCTGTTCCACCGTCACACTGACCTTCGCTGGTAATATCTTCAGTGTGAGTTTATCCCCAGCATCAATGTATGGAAACATCCTCTCAGTGAAAGTGTGTGTGAAGGTGTGTATGTGTGAGTTAGTATCAGGATCAGAGAACGACAGCTTTCCTCTTTTCTAGTCCAGATTCACTCTGATCCTCTGGACCTTCTTTTGAACTTTGAGAGCAGTGAGTGGAGCTGATGGTGACCATGCTGAATATTTACCTTTATATAACCCTATTCTCCATAATCCAGACCATATAACTTCCTTCCTCTTGACAGACAGTACAGTCAGTCACTGCTCCCCTCCCTCATCTACTAACTTTACTAACATTTAGTCAAACTCACATTCAGTGTGTGGAGCGTCAGCAGGTTGAAGTAGCAGTGTTGTAGTTTTCCAATTTTCTCTCCTGAAGCTGAACTCACTCAGAGGAAGTTGTTAGTTTGCTGTGAAGGTGAATCTGATCGTCTGTTTTTCAGTCTGTGTGTTTCTTTTTAGTGAGGAAGAATAAATAAACTGTGTCCTGGTTAGTCTCAGGTGAGTCAGGGGAGGGGTGAAGCTTTGACACACCTCCTTACACAGGATGGGTCTCATTCCAAAGTACTGATTTATTGCTGATAACGTAAAGTGGTAGAATGCAGCCGCCTGATGCAACAACTGTGTTTATGTTTAGTTATAGTTATATTATGTATTATGTTATTTTATGTAAAGGCTTTTCATAATATCCCACCTCACAGCTAGCTGATGGCCAGTGGCCTTCATGGTGCGGAGTTCGGAACCGGGAGGCGGGATGGGAGAAGTCCGATGTTATGGTACGTTGTGTGTGCTGCCTGGGCAGGGGGACAAGAAGCTCAGACTGGAAGATAGAGGTTTTTGGAGGGTAGTAGATAAGGACCATCTGGAATTATGTAGACGCAGCCAGTATGAATGAAACTCACTTAAATGAGGTGACATTAAGAACTGGAAGTCAGGTGATGGGTACTGAAACAGGTCAGAGATAGTCCGGAATTTATCTGTCCAGTGAGGGAAATCCAGATTACAAAGGTGGAGCTGTACTTGTGCACTGAGAAAATACGACAGGACATGAACAAACTGTACAAGCAGCATACAGGGAGTAACTACTTGCTGCTGTCAGTGTTTTTGTCTCTAAGGGTAATTTGTTGTTGTATCAATGAGACACAATGTACCTACCAACCCACAAAGACCTGTGAAGAGTCTGGTTTCTTACAGTTCAACATCAGCGAGCAGACTGTGGCTGCTGCTGTAAATACATTATTGTCTTCATTCAGCACATTTTATGTATTTTTGCATTGTTAGAGCTTATGAGCATGTCCGTGTGTGTGCAGGCACTGTATCTGTATAAAGGTCATCTGTTTTCCCACGCTACAGACGTCCATTCATTAACACCAACTCCTACTCACATTCTCCTCTGGGTCAGTCTGAGGATACACCGTTAGCAGTGACTGCTGGCTCTAGTTTCTTTGGCATTCCTTCTGGTATACAGCTTTAATAATACACTACAGATATTTATTTCATATAGAGATATTTTATTTATTTTTATAGTATCATGCAGTAAAACTAAATTTTGATGTAGTAGTTACTGATAAAAAGAAAAGTACAATATATTCCTTCTGTAGCATCAAATGGAAATACTCACGTAAAGTACAAATTAGAATAAGATTAGATTAGATAGATAAGATTTTTTTCAATGGTCTTTTTATTGATGACAAAGTATGTATAAGACAGGAAGAAAATAATTTTTAAATAGATAGATATAGGGATTTAGATATATAGACTATAGATTTAATATAAATAAGAGTGAAAAGCTTCCTGCTGCTCGATAGAGGATCAATGCTCACTAATTTTCCACTTTTATTCTGGAATATCACAATATTCCACATTCGATATGGGTTATGTAAACACCATATTCTGTTTGGATATTCCTAATTAGGCCTTATTCCAAAAGCATTTTCTGATTAGGACATGTGGGATATGCTGATATTATTCAGGTTTTAGAAGCAGTTGTTAGCAGTAGTTCTTGGGACGGTATACAGTATACAGTGCATTGGGAATATGCGTCTCATTTGGGGTTTTTACTGCAGTTTGCCTGTTTACCAATTCCTTCAGGATTTCACAGGCTTTTAAAAAAATGGTGATACTTGTTGCAAAGTTTTTAGAAGTTTTTCATTTGCAATGAAATTGGAGTAGCTTTTATTTGGGTAAATAAACCACCGGAAAAAAAGAACAAAGATTGTTCATTAGAGAGAACCTCTAAAGAGAGTGCCTCCCTCTCTTTAGCTTCTGAAGAGTCTCATCCATAACACATCCACCAATACACACATACACACACACACACACACACACACACACACACACACACACACACACAGCAACAAATCCTTGA
>JAGRRF010009292.1:30870860-30884663 GCA_019097615.1 Morone chrysops
TGCACCTTGAATCTCTTCCCTCAGGCTGCAGATGTAGAGAACCAAAGTCAACAGGACTGAAAGGTCCTTTGTTCCTTGTACAACATCCCTGCTTCATTTCCTTCATTTCATCCTATTTTAGCATCTTGCACATTCTCGCACTGTTGTTGTATTAAAGTATATACTGTATATACTGTATATACTGTATATACTTTATATACTGTATATACTTTATATACTGTATATACTTTATATAGTATATACTGTATGAACAGGAAGCACACATGCCCTGGTTGGGGATCTCTGCTGTAGGCAGACAGAGGAAGAAAACCTGACTTAGATTGTGAATGTTGTTAAAGTGACGTCGACAGAATGAAAAAGGCAGAGCAGCACACACTGTATCAGGAGCCATGCTGGATTTAATACCTTAATAATTAAAGTGTTATTATTCACAGAGTCTAACGTAAGCAGACCAACAAACAATCCACAAAACCACCAAAGAACCGTTCAACAGAGACCTCAAAGTCACAGATGGACACAAGGAAACCATCACTGCTGTCTGTATGAGCTCACTAACTACATTCTCCCTGCAAAAGTCCAGGTCAGCTGCCAGGTTCTGGACCAGCATCCACTGTAGGACAGAGGGTTTGTGCAGAACCAGAACCAGGACCATAAAGTAATCCGGTTCAATGGTTTACATGGGAGCAAAGGTTTAAAGGGCCCCTCTGCAATTGATCTGTTATCTTCTGTTAACTGTACTCAGAATATTTGGCTCCATGTTAGCATGGAAACTGCTAAAGTCTGGTTCTCAGTCTGTTTGATGACTAAAGTCCTGAACCCGAACAGTCTGACACCGTCTGTCCATTGGTTGGTCGATGTGCTCCCACCGACTCTCATTGGACAGTGTGTGTGTGTGTGTGTGTGTGTGTGTGTGTGTGTGTGTGTGTGTGTGTGTGTGTGTACCTGTGTGTGTGTGTGTGTGTGTGTGTGTGTGTGTGTGTGTGTGTGTGTGTGTGTGTGTGTGTCCGCTGATTGATAGATCCGTAGTAAAAGGCTGTTCCCTCCGTTCTCTCTGTTCCTTCCGTTTTCTCTGTTCCCTCTGTTCCCTCCATTCCCTTTGTTACCTCTGTTCCCTCCATTCCCTCTGTTCCCCCCGTTCCCCTGGAGGAGAAAGGGATATGAAAGAAGTGACTCTTCCTCAGTGAGCTTAAACTAAAGACCACCACTTCAGAAGCAATCTGAAGTCTGAGTCTAATCTCTATAAACAGAAGCCTGAATGCTTCCGATACCAAAATCTGGTCTACAGAGAGACCTGCAACCACCCAGACTGAGCTACTGTGCTTCCACCCAGGTGCATTAAGGGTAAAAGCCCAGCTCATAGTCAAACACATAAAAAGAAAACACCTTACCCCTCTCTCTCTCCGTCCACCAGGATCCGAACCAGGATGCCCGTAACAGCTACCAGGATGGGGTAGTGGTCTACACTTTCCAGACCTGCACACAAACACACACACACACACACACACAGAAAAGTGCATCTGTTAGTAAAGGCAATATGACGCCACAGACTGGCAACTGGTAAAACTTTATTGTTCATATGTAAATTCATAGTAAATGCTGAACTTATTATTATCTTCAACTGGTGCCCTTCTAATCAATTATTAATTGAGTTTAATTAATAGCTTTAATCAGCTGCTAATAACTGTGTGTGTGTGTCTACCTGGCAGTCTCAGGTTGACGACCCGGTCGAACAGGTTCTTCTCTGCTGTCACTCTGTTTAACACCTGGTTCAGCAGCTGCAGGAGGGAACATTGATCTCAGTCAGTCTACAGAAGTCTAAGTGAGTTTCCAGCTGTGCGTCACCTGCAGGCCACACCGACCCAGTTTCAGCTTCATTATAGTTTCATTTACAATCATCTGTCAGCGGTGGAAGAAGCACCGAGCGCAGGGAAGTGACTCACCTGAGCGAGTCGTCTGAGCAGCAGCTCTGCAGAGGGCCGGGACCAGTCCAGGAAGATCTCTGGGACCAGAGTGACCGTCATCTCCAGCACTCGCAGCAGACTGACCGACAGGTCGAAGCAGGTCGCACACACCTGGAACCACATCATGCACAGGTGAGCTCAGCCAGCGGGGCCAGAGGCCATTCAGTGAAGGGTTGGAAAACAATGTCATTGAAACAAGTCTCACAACAAGGACAGTTTCCTTTCTAAACAGTTTGTATTAGTCCATAGAAGAAAGTCTTCATACTGGAACAATCCACCTGTAAATATTCCCTCCACATCATCTTCCCACCTGCTGTACATAATAAAATGTAGCTCTAAAGCTTCCAATGACATTAAAACCACCAAACTATGAATGAATCAACCATTTTCATGCTCTGTCTAAAGTATGATCCTCTGATTCTGTCTCGATATTTACGGTTCTTTCATGTCAATGAGAACTGAGAGAGAGAGACGGTACAACACATTCCTAATAATAAAGAATTTCCAACACAATAACTAAAATATCAGCATTTCCTGAAAAACTGGTTTGTGACTCATGTGAAGATAGCTCCGAAAATCGGTTGTTCAAGAGGTATCGACCCAAAAAACATACAGACTTCTGACCTATATCTAAAGCACTGACCTCTGCTTTGTATATACAGCACTGCCCTGTACCCTGTCTTCTGTAACTTAGTATAATTATCAAATTGACTCAATCAAATATGTATTAACTGTGTCTGAAAGACAATTAGTGTCAAATTATATATATATGCCAAATATTGGATTTCACTAAAACTATTTTGACTTATGCCCTGTATCTACAGCACTGACCTCTGTAACAAAGGTATTATTGCTGTATACAACAATAAAACTAAATTATTCATTGATTAAACATCTCGCTGTGTGTTCCCATCAAATGTGAATACAATTATTTGCATAAGGAAGTTACATACAAAGTCAATGCAAATACCCAAATGGGGCAAATATGCACAATTTGCCCCATATGCAGTAAAAAGTGATTGTAAAATGTTGAACTTTGAGGCAGTATTGTGTGTGGAGGAGCGGAAACACAGACATGCTTATGACTGACTACCTTCAGCTGACGAGTGTCCACAAAGTTTCTCTCTGGACGCTCTGCAGCCTGTTGGATCTGAAAGAAAAAGAAAGGACACAGTGAGAGAAATCATCATTAATGTGTATCTGAGACAACAACAGTTCAACAGAATTCAAATTCACAAACAGTCACAAAATAAAAAATATTTAAAATTATACTGAAATAAAAACAGTTTCAGTTTTAATTTTGTCCTTGTGTTGATAATTATTTTCACTATCTCTGTCAGACAGCAGAGTTGGTGATTGCTGGAACAGTGGAGAGACTAATAAAAACAGTTTTATTTAGTTTCTGTCAGTTTGTAGTGTGGCAGTGGATGTACACTGAAATTAAACTGTTAGCTAACTGACCTCCTAAGTGAACGGTTGTATTTTTCTCTTTAATGAGGAAAAACTGTGATAGAATATTTACTTTCTTGAGTTTATGTTGTTTATTGAAGCTAATAGAGCTCATGGATGGGGGGGCAGGACACACTTTAGAATCATCTGCCAAGAGATTAGCATAATGAGGCTCAAATATGTTTTGTGGCTTTTAAATTGCTCCTTTGTTAAAGGATGACGGTTGCTAACCCCTGGTTCAGCATGTTAGCATGCAAACATTAACTGATTAGCAGTAAACAAAGTGCAGCTGAGGCTGGTTGGATTGGAGAATTAGTTCTGATGGTATCTGGTTGTAAACACTGACGTGGTGATGGCAGAGGATCAATAAAGTTATAACACTTCATCCTGAACCACATTTAATCCATCCAACAGTTTTTCAGTCTGGACTGACAGCTATCGAGGCTAACGAGGCTAAAAAGTGACAGAAAAGAAACACAAAGCTTCAGTTTGCTGTGTATCACTGAGAGAACAGTAAATAGTTCAGCTGCTGTGCTGAAAATACACTTTCCCACAGGAATAGGATCAATTAGGATACTAAGTGGTGCTAAGTTGGATGATTCACAGAGTATTAATGAGGATTTATCTAAAACCCAAAATAATCTCATTAGAGGAAACAAACACAGCACTTTACTCTATTTTTAAATGTGGACTGCATCCGCTCTTATACCAACACTGTGATTGATGGAGGCTTCCAGTGTTCTTTTTTTGGCCTTTGATAAATACAAATTTATTGGAGCATCGCAGCCGAAATGTACAGTGTATAAAAACATAATATAGCAGTAATATTAATCCAGTAACATCAGATAATAAACACTACAGGAACAATACTTTGACCTCAGTGAGGTTTATAACACAGTATTTGGTTATTAGTACTGAATGGACCTGAATACTTCCTCCACCCACAGCGAGACCTCTGGTTTTATTTTAATTGTCTTTAGCTCTAACTAACTCTAGCTAGTGTTACATGACTGTAACATAAAGTTTTTGTATCTTTTCTACACAAAAAGTAACTGTTCTACTGCAACCTGAGCTCATCTACACACTGTATGACCGACTGAAGGAGCCAAACCACTCCTCTGTTCATACAAAGATGCTAACAACGTTAAAGTTTTAAACGTCTCGTAAGAATTGGAGAAATGTGGTGCTACTGTTGATGTCCAGCGTGAGGAGTATAAATCGGTCCATGCGATGTTCTCTAACCTCTTGGATCATGCCGATGAACTCAGAGAAGGCCCAGTTGAGCTGGTTGAGGACACTGTTGAGGAAAGAGGCAGCCATGTCTTTGTCCATGCTAAGCAGCTCTGCCATGTGTCTCTGTAGCAGCAACGACGGACATGGCTCTAAACCAATCAGACAGGGGAAGAAGACAGGTCAACAAACAAGACAGTAAATGTTTGATTTTTAACTGCGTGTTCCTCAGAGGAGGATGGGAGGAGGACACAGCAGAAGTGGACAACCTGCTGGCTCTCCATGGCACAGAACTGCTAGCACCCTCCTAGCAGTGGATGGTTTTACCAGGGTTCAAGGTTTCCATGGAAAAAGCTCAGCAACTGTGAGCTCCCTTTTTAACATCACTGTCATATAATATCCATAGGAAGGTTTCCATTAGTGTTTAATCACCTGAATATAAGAACTGTTGTGTGTTTGTTACCTTAGAACGAGACGTTTTTATCTACCAAGGGAGCGGGTCCTCTTCTGGTGGAGCCATTTGAATCAAACAAACACTGGATCTATATATGGTCTTTCATGAGCCATAGTTTCTCTTACAGGCTGGGAAGGCTAAGCTATATTCAGTTGGTTGTAATCTACAAGTTCACCACTAGATGCCACTGAATCCTACACGCTGGTCCTTTAAATGGAGGTAGAGACATGAACCAGACGTTTAATAAAACGTCAGCTTGAACCTGGATTAAAACAGTTATACAGTCCTTCCACCAGCATGAACCTAGTGCTAGTTCTGGGCTAATGCTAGTCCAGATCCTGAGTTGGTTTAACTGAGAACTTTCTAAGAATTGGTTTAATTTTTCCTGAGCTAGAGATCCACCATCGAGCCCCGGCCCCAGTGTAAAAAGATTATTAGTGTTCATGCTTAAAAGGTCCAGTCTGTAGGATTCAGTAGCATCTAGTGGTCAAGTTGCAGATTGCAACCAGCTGACTATAGCTCGCCTTCCAGGTGGTGGTCAGCTGGTCAGCAACCTTAATTATTAAAAGAGCCATTTTAGCACCAAAAATAAAAAATAATCAGTGTGGAGCCCCAAAACATATTTCAGCCGTATACTGCTTATAGATCAAACAATGATAAATGAAACTGTTAAAGAATATGAACCTATGAACCTATGAAATCCTGGAGGGACTTTTTTATTGTGTAACAGCTGTAGTCCTGGACAGATGTTACCTCTGGACCATCTACAGGAAGGTTTATTGATGTGAACTGTCCCTGTTCAATAAAACAATAAATAAATATGAAATAACAGATAGGATGAGACAAGAGGAAGATTTTGGGATCAGAATGAAATAATCCACCATCTCCATCATACTGAGACAAGAGAGGAAACAGGAGGGAAGAGGGGGAAAGGATTAGCAGGAGAGAGAGAGCGACAGAGGAGGAACAGAGGTGCATAGAGAAGAGAAGCTCTCCTGTGGGAGACATGATGGGAACACTGTTTATTAAGTCTAATAATCCCAGTTTGTCCTCCCGTCCTCCGACTGCATCCCACAAGGATCCAATCAACCCTTCTAAAGGCCTGAAGGACAGTTTATAAACCCAACCATACCCAGAGGTCAAAGAGGAGAAATTATACTGTATCATACTTTATACTTCTTACTACATTTATCCTTAGAGGTTGAACATAAAAACGATGACTGTTAGAGATTAGCTAACTGTATAGAAAGTATATGTTCGCAGGATTTTTATTTTGCAATATTTCTGTTTTTTCCTGAAGTGAAGTGAAGCAATAAAGCTTTTGAAAGGAGACATTTGTCTCTTTAACATTAAATGTTTAATAAGTAATAAAATGCTCCCTTGATCAGTTCAACACACTCATATTCACTGGGTCTGCTACAGCCAGCAGCTAATGTTAGCAGCTTCAGATGGATATTATTCACTTCATTGACTATGACTCTGCTCATGCTACTGGTCAGGTCAGAAACTCACTCCACTTCCTCCTTTCCTGTACTTCCTAAACTAATCTATGTTATAAAGACAACCACATTTTGAAGAAGGATTAGCCTAGCACATAGCATATCTAAGTACATGAGAGGAGGAAGTTGACCGAGCGTCTGAAGGTGGCTTGCTCTACGGTTATTGGAGTAAGGAGCAAAAAGAGGCGGGACTTAGAAAGGGTTAGTTATATATCATTAACATAACAAATGAGTGCATATAAAAGGAGAGCATGAACTATAAAAAGATAGACGTCTACTGATGATGGGATGTCACATCCTAACATTCACTAACTAGGATCACTGGTGCTAACTATAAATGAGACAGAGGAGCTTCATGTGAGACACGAAGTGGACAACTGGTACCAAAAGAGCTAAAATAAATGAAGACAGCTGAACAAAAATGGCGATGATGGAAAAGAACTTACTTTGGAAACTAGCAATGGACAGATCCCCTGAAAGACATGCAAATGAGAAGGCACACAGATGATAGTCAATCATCATGCAGGAAGCAGAAAACCACAAGAAACAGGACCACAAAACGAGATAGAGGGCAACGACACAGCGTCTCCCCTCCTATAGTAGGTCTCCGTGCCGTAAGCTTGCACTCCAGATCAACATTCAGCTGGTTTAGTGGGAGAATATCTCCAGTCACCGTTTGTTATGAGCTGCCTAATCTTTTCGTCACAACGGTACTTGCTAACACTGCTAACATTAGAAGCTAACATTGTCTCCACAATGTCCACATTAAACCGAGCGCTGTTTGTTGTTCAGTTGTTGCTGCTGCAGGTTATACAGTTATGTTATTTAGTTATTTCTTTAAAGTCTCTTTTTTCTTGGGTCAAATGAATCGCAGTTTCCAAGGGACTCTATAAAGAATGTATAAAACATTTCCTGCAGGTGTGTCTGTGTTTATTTGTGCTTTAGAACGTGACCACTGTGAATCAGAAAATAAAGTTTTGTTTGTCTGATTTACTGCTTTGTTCTCACTAATGCGCTCCCTCTCCTCATTCACTCTCTTGAGGAGTTTTTATTTTTTTAAGGGTGATGACATAAAATATGATGATGATGATGATGATGACAGCCCAAAAAGAATAAAACAAGACAAAAAGACTTAGATAAAGGGAGCAGAATTAAACTAAAGTGGATCTTTCCCCGTCTGAACAGTCTTCAGCTCTGGGATGGTTAAGAGACCTTTCTTTGAGGACTCAGCAGCTTAGGGTTGTTAAAGTTTGCATCTTTAAATCTATTCTTAAAAGAATAAGTAGCCTTCAGTACAATCTCTAACTGTCTGAACAGTTAAAGCAACAATATGTGACATAAAGCCACAGTCAGACAATATGTTCCACAAGCTTCACAGTAATGTTAGCGTCCCCGTGTCAACCAGCCCAAACTGGTCTATAGGGCAATTAATATAGTTATATATATATATATATATATATATATGTATAAAGTATATGGTAAAAACATTATATTGTGATTAGTTTGATCTTGTGATATGATTCATGATTATTGTGGGGATGATTATTATTTTTATTTGGACTGAAAAAAAGTATAAAAATTATGTTTGGTCTTTGTAGTAAACAAACATGTTTTCTACAATCTGGAGAAGATTTGTAGGCAGAACTTCATTATATTGTTATTTTATCACACATTGCAGTATTGATAATATTTGGATTATCTGTGCAGCCATATTGTTAAAGACAATAAAATGACGTTGAATCCTTCAATGTATCCTGTTATGTTGCCTAATAACTGCCAGAAAATTGTAGCTCTGCACTGGAGCTTTTATAAATCAATTAACTCCAAACCTGGTCTGTGCAGCTTTGTTTATTCACTGTATCAATGGAAACGACATTAAACGCTGCCATAAAGGTTCCCTTACACAAAAAGGTTTACATTTACCTTTCTGATAACTCCATTCACATTCCACTCCATACCTAAATTTTATATTTAAGTAAACAGAATCGGGGAAATACAAATATTTTTGCATCTCTTTAGTTTTTTCCATACTTATCCAGATATGGAAATTTAAAGCAGGAACAAGAAAGGAAAAAGAAAGAGGATCGAGGGGATTTGCCGAAAAGAGAGTTGGAAACAGACGAACAGCAAGAGAAAGTGAGGGAAGGAAATATTATTGATTTATTCATTTGAGCTAAACTCTTCTTAGGGCCACGGACAGCTGAGAACACGCTGCTGGTTGTCTGTGGACTGGAGCCTCCCCACTGCTCACAAACAGCCAGCGTATTAAGAAATAAACACACAGAAACAGAGAGAGACCACCTACTCTGCAGACTGGGGAGGTTGGCGTCCTCAGGTTTGGTTTTCAGGAGGTGAGGAAGACGAGTGTATCTGTAGCCAAAACCACAACCCTGAAAAACAACACAGAAAGCTCAGACTGCGCTTTATATTATTACTATATTATTACCACACTATACACATACTCTGTTACAAAGGAGGGGTCAGGTCTATATATTCTATCTTATAAACAGCTGGGAAGCTGGTGTTGGTGCTCACCCTCCACAGCCGGACCAGGATCCAGTTGGTCTGGGCCCAGGGTCTCTGTTCATACGGAGCCAGCAGATTCCTCATCATGGCAACGCGCCTGAAAGCACACATCAGTTGCTTCAGCCCATCAGAGTGTGACAGAGAATACACAGCTCAACTATCACGTATAGATACACAGAAATCAATCACAGATCAATCAGAGATCTATCAGAGATCAATCACAGATCTATCAGAGATCAATCACAGATCTATCAGAGATCTATCAGAGATCTATCAGAGATCACAGATCAATCAGAGATCAGAGATCAAGCAGAGATCAATCACAGATCAATCACAGAACACAGATCAGTCAGAGATCAATCAGAGATGATGATGTTGACCACTGACAGATATTTTAGCTTCTGTTAGCATCCTGTGATAAAAGCTTCCTCAGTATGAAATGAAACTGTAGTTTATTAAAACTGACAGTTTTTGTGACCTCAAGAAGACTTTACTCTGATTACTGAGCTCCAGTAGAGCCAGATCCTTCCTCTCCTGATGACTCTGAGCAGTCAGACAGAAAACACTCACTGTTCCTCTGGGATCCTCTCCACAGCCCTGAGGGATTGTGGGTAACAGACGTAGCTGGCCAGGGCCTGCATCAGAGAGTCTTTGATATCTGAGAGGAAGGGAGATGCAGATTAATCAGTGCAGCTCAGAGTTCAATAACCTTCGACCCTACAAACATATAGTATGTTTCATTAGTTCCACTGCTGAGGAACACACAGCTGGTATCTGATTCTGGTTCTGATTAAAGAAATGGAGGTGAAACAACAGAAAACTCTATCATGAAGCACCGTACACAGACAGGAAGGTCTTCTGGATCCTGGTTTAGACCTGAACTCAACCAGTTATCTCTCAAGGACCAGGACCAAGACCAGGACCCAGATCAGATCAGTCACATCTGGAGTCTGACTTCATAAGTTGTCTGAGGAGAGTCCAGAGACCGGCACCAACCTGCGACAGCTGACTGTCAGTTTGAAGGAACAGTGTGAGCGTTACCTGTTCCGACGATACGTGGATCCGCAAAGTGCTTGGCGAGGATAGCAGCGAGCTGAGTCAGCGTTTCTTCGTAGCCTGAGGATGTAAACACACAAACTGCTGACTCACCGATCGAGTCAATAAATCAATCAACCTCAGGATCCAGTAGGAACACAGACCATCAGCACCAACCAACACAACCTTACACTGTTCATCCTCAGCTTCAGTCTAACCATGTGCCATCAAACCCCTAGGGGTACTTAAAGTACAGCAGGGGTTATTTGAGATTTATTTTTCTAAATGTTCATTTATAGAATATTTCTCATGCATCATTTCTAAAATAATTTAACCATAACAAGTTCAATAAAACATGTTAACTTGGAGCTAGCTGTATTTTGCTAGCTAGTGTTGCCCACTGTTGGCACTGTAGGGAAGTGAAGAGAGAAGGCACTCAGGAGCATAAAGGTCACAACCTTCGACCCTCATCCCCACATAGAAACACATAGAAATCAGTCCACAGGCAGCAGTGGAACAAAGCTACACTACAACCTGTTCACTGTCTGCTCACACACACTGATACACACACACTGACTCACACATAAAATGATTCACAGTCTATCTTATGGGACTTTTACCTGGTAGCTCCTCCATGCTGTTTGCAGGGCTGAAGTAGTTCTTGAGGGCACTGTACGCATTCATGGCCACATTGAGGTAGAACTCCGGACAGAAGGCGAACAAAGAGCCGGTGTTGTCAGCGTGTTCGATGGTCCGAATACAAACACAGAGCAGCCAGTACACATCCAGCATCTTGTCCTGGACAGACAGACAGACAGACAGACTCATTAGTCTTTATTAGCTCCCCTGAAGTGGTCATTATCTCCCTGAGCTCTGCACAAAATCAACAAGTACAAAAAACACAATTTAAAACCACACAGCATCAATAACTGTGATGTTTTCTCAGTTTCCAGAGAGAGCGGGAGGACCTTGGAGTAGATGGTGGCATTGATCCAGGCCAGTCTTCTACTCAGGTGGTTCAACTTCTCTGCAAAAACCTTCTGGCTTTTCTGGAGCTCCTCCAGGATGTCTGGTCTCTGAAGGGCAGAAATCACAGTTATCTCACATGACCGTCACTACTATCTGATTATATTTCTGAAGCCTGGAACAGGAAGAAAACACTGCTGGCACTAATGTCAAGGCAACAAAGGTAATTGCAATTATTATAATATAAATGATTATAAAATCATATAATTGGCACTTATTTTGGCCATTCACACCAACAGATGGTTCGTTTACACTGTCAGGACCACAAATATACAGACCCTGATTTGTTGACTGTGTCTCTACTGATAATTGCAGAACTAATCACGTTACTGTCGCATTAGCTGGTGCCGAGCGTGAAGGTAATGAGACGAGCTATCAGGAGCCGACAGGTGAGCTGACAGGAGCATGGCCAATTATCTTCAACGGAGCACCGACAAACAAAAAGTATCTGACTTCAGAAGAAGCATGCAGCTGATAGAGGCTGATAATCTGACAGATAATGTAACATGAGTGCAGAGGTTTCTAGAGCCCTCAGAGGGAGGGAAAGGTACAGGTGTAACTACAGGAAGTCACTGCAGTTGGTCAGCAGCTGAGATCAACTGCTCCTAATGAACAACATATTCGACAGATCAAATGTAAAGTATTACTCTGGCGGGGCATCGTGCAATCTTCTCCTCGGTGTCCTTCAGTGCGACGGCGTACTCATGGACATCATCTGACACCACCACCATCTGGAAGAAACATTTATCATAATAATACTCTTTTATTGTATGTTATTACAATATTATTATATATTATCAGAATCAGAAATACTTTAAACTTTTTATATCAGCAATAATAGTAATTGATGCTCTTTTACCTGAAACCTGTTCTAAGAATCAGAAGCTGTGAATAAGCATACTGTCTGCTGACCTGTACACTGTGTCAGTGCTGCTGTATCTGACCATATTTAAACTCTCTCCAGGTCAGTGAGTTGGTTGATTTCCTTTGTACAGTTTAGAAACGGTCAGCTCTGTATAATATGTTCATTTTACAGGCCTGAAAGTTCTTGTTTCAACAGTCAGTTTATTTATCTTTATGATGGTCATGTCTGTACGACACTGGCTGTCTGGGGTTGTAAAGAGGTGTCCTTTCCTCTTTTCCACAGTTCACATTATTCCTCCTTCACTTCACCATTTACAGCAGACCAACACTATTATTGGTCAATGTCAACAACACGTAGTTGAGTCTTTCTGTTTATGAATAAACAATCTGGACGTTGTGAGGCCATCAAATCTATCATTACTCTACAACTACAACACGTCTGACGACCCGCTGCAACACCAGAGGAGGCTCCAGAAACCAGTGGAGAAACTTCAGCCACACAGAAACCAGTGGAGCAACAACAACTATACAGAAACCATTGGAGCAACATCAACTATACAGAAACCAGGGGAGCGACAACAACCATTATAAATCGGCCGATATTCACACTCATTAGTTTGATCAGTGATTTCTATAATTGCGGATCAGAAAAGCTGATCTATAGTATTCCACAGGAAGGTTATTCAGATTGGGACACATACATTTACTCTGGCGGGCCACCGGTTTATAAACGGTCAGATAGAGACCTGCTTACTTACTGCTGATAGAAGGAGAAATCCACCTTCCACAGTTCCTATCTAAGGGGCTCCCAATAACCACCAACAGGCTGCAGTTTAACTGTCATATTGAACGTTGCCCACCAATAAATACACAGTTCTTCAATTCATCTTTTAATTTCTGAATCCAACTGATTGTCTCCGCTCACAAAGACAACAACGGCAGCATCTGAATAAACAACAGAGACCTGAGAACACTGAACAGCCCGTTTCCAGGCAGAGAAAGATATCAAATCCTCTCACAGTGCTGTAGAGCTATAAAGGCCGCGGCCAGCTCCAGCACTGATGGCTTTTTAAATTACGTGGCAATAACAGGGAGGTCGAGGGGCCGTCTGTCAGGCAGGACAATTTCTGATTCAACAGCAGAAAGAAAGAATTACTCAGAGATTAAACAATCAGAGACAGCAGCGAGGAGGAGACGGTAGAAGTGTCCTCATCATCAGAGGGAAACAATCCAGATATTATTTAACCAGAAACAAGCCCATATGTCCACATATGCAAACACATTATTCATACTCACGGCCGCCGTCAGGAGGGTCAGACGCTGAGGTCAAAGTGTCTCAGGAGGATTAATAAAGCTTCACTGATTTTGTCTCCTGAACCCAAACAATAAAAACCAGCTCACACAAACGATCCTTCATTCCGTCACCGAGGTCTCGAACCAGACCTGAATCACCACTCGACAGGTCCCGAAGAACAATGTCACAGCTGTGAGCGTTCAGAGATTCATCAATCACACACACCTGCAGCTCTGACAGAGCACTGTGATTGGGTCCCACAGGATTTAAATCTCACAGGTCACCAACAACAAACTGCGGGTCCCCGGTTCAGCTAGCACCAACCACAAGGATAGAGTTAACAAATGAAGTTGAAAAGAAGATTAAAGGAGGTTTTACAATCTCTATCCTATATTTTATTTTATTTTTTATTTAACCTTTATTTAACCAGGAGAAGTCTCATTGAGATTAAAAATCTCTTTTACA
>JAGRRF010009292.1:31188548-31198858 GCA_019097615.1 Morone chrysops
TCTGCGAGCCGAGCTAATGCTAAAGTTAGCTGCTAATGCTAATGCTAATGTTAGCTCAGCTTGTTTCTCTGATAACTTAAGATCCAGATGTCCGATGACTAAAATCCTTTATTCGGTTCAAATCTAGAGTTAAAAAGCACAAAGATCTAAACAGTGGATGGTAAACAGTCAATGTATGACAGCTTCTGATTATTGATTATTGATTGAATCAGCTCCATATAGAAAATAGCTCTAGAGTTTTTGGGTGAAATCATGTACACTTTGGACATTTTCAGGGGTCTAACTGGGACCCTGGCGTGTTTGTCGTCATAGAAACAGATCAAAGATTGTGATGTTTTTTGCAACAGATGAATCTTGTCCACAGAGACCAGTTCAGACTAGACCACATCAGTCAGTGCCTGAGAGCTCCACTGGAGCTCCTCCCAGTCCGTGACTTCCTGTTTCTTTCTCTCGCAGTATCATGCGTTTCATGGTGTCTAAGAGGAAGTTTAAGGAGAGTCTTCGTCCCTATGATGTCATGGATGTGATTGAACAGTATTCAGCCGGACACCTGGACATGCTCGCCCGCATCAAGAACCTCCAGTCCAGGTAAAACTTCTGACCCCTCACATCTATATTTTAGGTTGATAAGAAAAACGTTTTTGATCCCACACAGCAGGGTATGAAAGTACTATTGTTATTCTATTGATTATGGGACTTGATTAGTGCTATTATTATCATCATCATCATCCGCTTATCCGGGGTCGTGTCACGGGGGTAGCAGGTCCAGCAAAGGACCCCAAACTTCCCTTTCCCTGGCCACATCGTCCAACTCTGACTGGGGGATCCCCAGGCTTTCTCAGGCCAGTGTGGAAATATAATCTCACCACCTGGTCCTCGGTCTGCCACGTGGCCTCCACCCAGCTGGACGTGCCAGGAACACCTGACATGACCCATGTCTCATGACCATAGGTGAGGGTGGGAACAAAGATCGACCAGTACATACTCTTTTTGTGACAACGATAAAGCGACCGAAGTACCGCTCCCTGCTGCAATCTCCCGCTCCATTGTACCCTCACTCATAAACAAAACCCAGAGGTACTTGAACTCCTTCACTTGGGGTAAGGACTCATTCCCTACCTGACCCAATCCACCATTTTCCTGCTGGGAACCTATGCAGAATCTTTTATCTCACCGTCAGAAGTTCTACTGTTTTCATTTAGAACACATTAGAAGACCTTTTTAAAATCTGAAATGCAGATTTAGATGATTTTGGTAATAATGTGAATATTAACAGCAGTATTGATGTTTGATCACAGATATTTCAAATGTTTTTTGTTTTTTTTACACTTGGGTGAGGTCACTGTGAGGTCACTGTGAGTTTGACTTGTGCTGTCTCCTGATTGGCAGGGTGGACCAGATCGTTGGCAGAGGAACTCCAATTGCAGACAAGGACCGTCCCAAAGCAGCCAGTGAAGAGCTTCCTGAGGACCCGAGCATGATGGGACGGTTGGGGAAGGTGGAGAAGCAGGTAACCAATGGCAACCATCAGTTGCTGAAAGCTCTTGAAATCTGATTGGTGACTTCTGGTCTCCTGTTCCACAGGTCCTGTCCATGGAGAGGAAGTTGGACTTCCTGGTTAACATCTACATCCAGCGAATGGGAATCCCTCAGGCTGAAACTGACGCTTACTTCGGATCCAAGGAGCCGGAACCGGCCCCGCCCTACCACAGTCCAGTGGATCAACTGGAGAAGAGCCAGTCCATCTCCAAGATCCTGCAGTCAGTGTCTACTATAAGTCATAAAGCGCGTTTTTACATGTTATTGTTATTGGCTGGGTATGAATGTGTTGTTTACATGTTGTTTACATGTTGTGCAGGGTGTTGCCTGGAGACCACGTTGAGAAGAGTCGCTTGGTGACGAAGATGGTCCGCTCCAGCAGCTCCACTGGCCACAGGAACGACAACACCCCCACCTGTCCTCCCTCTACTTCCTGGCAGCCAATCAGCTCCCAGCTCCACCAGCAGGCACAGCCCCCTCCCCAGCGTAGCCACGGCAACACTCCAAGTCCAGTGGGAGATGGGTCTCTGGTACGACTCCCACCTCCTCCGGCTGGAGAGAGACATGGTGGGAACCGTTCAAACCGGCACAGCACCGGAGACCGAGGGGGGATGGAGAGGGGAAGAGAGGGGGCCAACGGAACCACAGGAGGAGCAGGAGGAGGAGGAGGAGGAGGAGGAGGGGAGGAGGTGAAGCCGGACAGTGACACCTCCATCTCCATCCCGTCTGTGGACCATGAGGAGCTGGAGCGCTCCTTCAGTGGATTCTCCATCTCGCAGTCCAGAGAGAATCTGGATTTCCTCAACAGCAGCTTCTACCCATCCTCTGCCAATCCAGACCACCAAGGAGAAAGAGGAGGAGGAGGAGGAGGTGGTGGCGGCGCTGCCCGCTGCGCTGCCGTCCGGCCCTACATCGCAGAGGGGGAGTCGGACTCTGATTCTGAGCTTTGTGCCCCCTCGCCACACTCGGACCGGGCCTGGACCGGAACCAAGTAGAGTCAAAGGTGAACTAGAGCCAAAACCAGCAAAAATAATGAAATGTGAAACAAAAATAACAGATGGAGGTCTACAGTGAAGTATCATGGGAGCTGTGAACAGTACTGGGTGTTTGATGTCATTATGATGTCATAAATTGGACATTTTATTCATGTGAATGTTTTAACTTGTACAGCAAATGATTGGTTTACTGCTGGGACACGCTCACACCTGATTGATTCACTGCTGGGACACGCTCACATCTGATTTGTTTACTGCTGTGACACGCTCACACCTGATTGGTTGCTTGATCCATGTTTAAGACTTGTAAACACTATTACCACAACCACAGCTCACTGTTAAACGTCTTCATTACATTTTAAAACAAGACACAAAGCATCATGGGAACAACACGTATGCCAGACTGACACGTCACCATGACAATAGACTGTTGTTGTTTGTTTGAGCTTTCAGCTGACATCAGGTAGGATCGAAAGTAAAAAATGGAAAGCATCCATTGTTCTGGCCCCTACAGGCCAAAAGCTGGAACTACATTGACTGATCGAAAGGTTGTGATAATTTTACAAAAACACGATTCCTAAAAAATGTGAATGTACACAAAAAGCAAACATCTACAAACTGTTTATTTAGATTATTTATAGTTGAATATGTCCATGTACAGTCATCAATAACAATTGAAAACGTGATTTGAAGGTTACAGACACCAAATACATGAATTCCACTGAGTCAAAATCTGAGATGGAAGTTAGTTTACGTGCACATTCAGCCCTTATTCTGAAAAAGACAATAATCCTCCTACCCACACTGGATAATGGAAAGAAATATTCACTAATATTTTCTCTTTACTCTAAAAGTGAACAGCTGGAGCTCATTCAGACATTTTGTCTCTTTCCGTCAGAAAGGGTTTTTTCTAGTTTTCCAGTCTCCCTCTTTCACCTTCTTGAAAACCTGTTAGTCTTTATAATGTTGAACAGCAGAAATGTGGGATTTTATTTTGTTTTACCAAAATAATTGCCTCTTTTACTGCATGTACAAGTTCCTCATCCCTGAACTACACACAATAAAATACACAATATATACACGACCAATGAGGTGACAATTAACACAACAGCTGTTGTCCCAGTGCCAGATATGAGCCAGTACTCACAAGTCATGAGTACCCTTTCCACCGCTGGTGACCCCCTCCCACCACTGAGGTGCAGACCTCAGTAACTGTTCCAGAGGTACACAATAAAAGTCAGGAAATGATTAGGGTTAGGGTTAGACCTCACTGACGCTGGTGAGGTCCTAAAACAAAACAGCACTCATTAAAATGGATAAAAGGAAATTGTTGTTCAGGTTCAGTGTTGAGCTGGAATCGTCGGAGTAACTGCACACGTTCAATAATAATTAATTTGGCATACAGTTATTATATGCATTAATGATACTCAAGTAAAGTACAGATTAGCAATGTCCGAATTCGATCTCAAGGATTGGTATCGACACAAATCAAGAATTTTTTTTTAACTGATTGGTATCAGCTATGTTGAGCTTAATTGACCCGATCTTTTGTTTATGTCTTTTACTCATTTATGGTGCAGCCATCATCAACTTCCTGCTGTTTCTTTCCTCCACTCTGCTCTGTGTGAGTGAGCAGAAGGGACTTGACACAACCACTCAACACGCAACTGCAACAAGTCCCACAAATAAAAAGCCAATAAGAGTAATTATGAATGTGATCCGCACAAAAGATGTAGAGACAATGGAAATAAACAGTATGCAGAATACAGACGGTTAAATGAATAACACTGAAGCAACAAACACTGGAGAGAGAAACTCTTTTGTCAAACATATACAATGGATTGATTTTAGTAGCTTTAATGTACTTTAAGTGTGCACTGTAGGCTATGACCTAAAAGAATAATAGTATGTGATTGGGACTTGGTATCGGCAGATACTCAATATTAAATTAAATATTAGTTTGAAAGTATTTGTACTACTGACTTCCCTCTGCTGGTTATATGTGAGAACTCGTGAAGGACTAACTGATGAGATTCAGAACATGAACACAGCACGCCATGGTGTCATAACATTAGTATGTATATACAATGTAATCAATAATTAATATTCAATAATAAATCCCAACAGTTAAAATTATTGATCTGTTCAGCAGGGGGCGCCCTCGCCTCAGGAGACCAAAATAAAGCAACCGTACCAAAATAAGAGCCTCTTTAACTGCTTGTAGTTACGAGGTTTCAGCCGATCAATCAGCTCTCCATTGATTGGCCGATTAATTGAATGTAATCACACTTTATTGGCTGTTTCTATGGAGACCATTGTTTGTTCAGAAGCAGAACCATTTAAACCTGTTCTGGATTCATGTTTGAACACAACTTTATTTAAACAGGATAAAAAAAACTTGTTTCAGCATCTGTCAAAGATCAAACTGTCTGATTGTATTTGAATAAAACTTTTAACCATCTTTACAAACCGAAACTTTATTTTAAACTTCTTTAATGAACAAAACAACTGACAGATTTACACAGGGAACACAAAGATGATGATGTGGAGAAGAAAACTGCAGCTCCAGCCATCCATCTTGGCTCTCACTTTTTCTTGAACCTAACGGACAGAACAGAGTGTCAGCCATCTTTGTTTCACATCTATGTTGGACACCCAGAGAGCAACAGAAAAGTAAAACATACCTGGAGCCACCTGGACGCTTCCTGTCCAAACCAAGACGCTTCCGGTCTGAGAAGGACGGTCTGTAACGAGACAGGCGTACAGGTGAGACAGGTAGGTGTCACTGATCATTCTGAAAACTGGTTATTTTAATTCAATTCAATTCAAAAAAGTTGTATTTGTATAGCGCCAATTCACAACAGAAGTTATCTCAGGACACTTTTCAAATAGAACTCTTTAAACTAAAAAAATTAAAAAATAACTAAAAAATGCTAGAGTTATTTTTCAGTGTGGAGATCAATGAACAGAAATATATGTTTGACAGTGGAAATTAAAGAGTCGGCTGTGGGGTAGCAGGGTAACAAGGTAGAAGGTAGCAAGTAGTAGGATAGCAGGGTAATAGGATGGCAGGTAGCAGGGTAGTAGAGTAGCGGGCTAGTGGGGTCAGTTACAAAGATGGTAGTTATCTCAATTGTTGAGACCCTCAAAACAGGCGTCAACAATTAAAAAACTGAGGTTCAAGGATGAAACCCTGAGGGACTCTACAAGGTAGCTCTCAGTTATTCCTATTAACAGATAAAGGTCCTTTAAATATACTGCGGTACAGTCTCTATCTAGATCCAGTGTTTGGTTTGTCTGTTCTGGGCTACCGTATGGTGGTTCAACATGGCGGACTCTGCCAGAAGAGAACCTGCTCCCTCTGTAGATAAACGTCTTATTCTAAGGTAACAAACACACAATGATTTTTATTATCAGCTGATTAAACACTAATGGAAACACACCTGTGGATATTATATTAATGCGACACACTGGAGCGTTAATCAGTATAAACATACAGACAGACAGGTGTACAGACAGACAGGTGTACTAACCCCGCTCTGTAGTGTTTCAGAGCCTTACTGCTGGTGTTGGTGAGCTCTTTATCAAACACGGACTTCTTTCCTCCTTTTCCTGCTTTCTGATTGGCTGCTGCACACAGACACAGTTAGTACCCTGATGCATTATTTCTGTCTACTGATGTAGTATTTCTGTGTACTGATGCAGCATTTCTGTGTACTGATGCAGTATTGATGCAGTATTTCTGTGTACTGATGTAGTATTTCTGTGTATTGATGTAGTATTTCTGTGTTCTGATGCAGTATTGATGCAGTATTTCTGTGAACTGATGCAGTATTGATGTAGTATTTCTGTGAACTGATGCAGTATTGATGTAGTATTTCTGTGTACTGATGCAGTATTTCTGTGTTCTGATGCAGTATTTCTGTGTACCGATGCAGTATGTCTGTGTACCTGCCGGCGGCGTCTCGTCCTCCACCATCGCTCTCGCTCTCTTCGGTCGTCTCTCTCTCTTGGCTGCCCGCTCAGCGAACATCTGAGCCTTCAGGATCTCGAACTGAGCACGCTCCTCAGACTGACAGACAAAGATCTTCAATGGTAAACAGAACTCTCACTCTGAGAAAAAAACTGAAGTCAATCAAAATGTGTCTGCAGCAGCTTCACAGAGATTGATTGATTAACTTCTGATAAACAAATTGCCGACTGTGGATCACTTCCTTTATTTTCAGTTGTGACACAAATCCCATTCTAAACTTCTACACAGTTCAGTCCCCAGCAGATCACACTGATTATTGATTGATCAGTGTTATTATTATTGATACCGTCAGCTCCTTCTTCCTGCCGTCCTTCAGAAACTTTTCTCTCTTCTTCTTCCCTCTGAGAGCGAGATCGAACTCCTGCAGAGCCTTCGACACTGAGGAAGAAGAGGAGCAGTTACAATACAGAGTACTGCAGAGTACTACTACCGCAGTACAAAGAGTACTACTACCGCAGTACAGAGTGTGTATTAATACTCACTGCGGCTCTGTTTCCTTTCCTGTTGAGTCTGAAACCAAACTCTCTGAGAGTCAGTGGAGGCGGAGCCATCGAGACGCTTCTGAGCCACACTCAACTACACACACACACACACACACACGTGTTTGTTATTTTGTTGTACATTATTAGAGCAGCGGTGGACAGGTGTAGAGGCTGGACAGGCGTATAGGGTTTAGAGCTGCTCAGGTGTACCTTGGCCTCAGATGCAGCCAGCTCTCTCTCCTCTCTTTCCAGCTTCATCACCGCCTCAACGTCTTTCTCCAGTTTGGAGATCAGATCTCTGAACTTCAGGATGACTTCTGGGTGAGAGACACAGAGAGAGAGACACATCACTATGACTAAACTGGACAGGTGACACCTGTTACCGTCCCCCGTGACACTGTTTGTCTCAGGTGTGCGTACCTGGCGGCAGGACTCGAGCTTTCACGCTGCTCTTGGCCGACTTCACCACCTCCTTCAGAGTCTTCCTCTCCGACTCTCCGACCAGAGACACTGAACGCCCCGAACGCCCCGCCCTCGCCGTCCGTCCAACACGGTGGACGTAGTGCTTCACTGTGGACGGCATGGTGAAGTTAATCACCTGGGACACACAGGGAGACAGGTCAGGGAGAGAGACAGGTCAGAGAGACATAGTTACAGGTCACTGATTATCTGTAGGAAAATTGCAAGAAAAAACGTGATCGGTCCTCTTACTGCGTGCAGCCTCAAGTTTTAGTTCGTTTTAATTGTCTTTAGTTAACTGCTAAATGGCCAACGACCAACTGCTGCGAGAGAACAAGAAGTACTTCAAAGTACCTGAATAAAGCAGTAACTTTACTTACTATTAGTACACATTACTATCATTTACAATATATATAGGCTTAAGGTGTTCCTCTTTGATAACGTTGACTATTTCTCGTCATATCTATTTCTCTTCATATCACAAACATATTTTAATGTTTATCTGGAATACCAGATCCTGTGACCAGGCGAGCCGCCATTGTTTCCAAACCAAGAGCAGCCAATGAGAGCAGATCAACTCGGCAGTATGTGACCTCTGCTGGCTGCTAAACACTAACATGGAGTCCACTCACCGTTTTGACTCCATCGATGTCGAGACCTCTGGCTGCTACATCTGTGGCCACCAAGATATCAATCTGTTCATCTTTGAAACGCCTGGAGAACAAAGAGAACAACAGAGGTAAATACATATTTCAAATGATCAACTACAGGGTTTTTTTCTATGTATGTGTACCTGAGGTTCTCCAGTCTTTGGTTCTGGCTCAGTTCTCCGTGCAGTTCTCCGACCTTAAGTCCCATCAGCCCCAGCAGGATGTGGAGTCTGTGAGCCTGCTTCCTGGTCTGAGTGAAACACATCACGTGATCCTGGAACGTCCGAGTGAGCAGGGCTGTAAGAACACACAGAGTTAGTTCTGCAGTATACAGAAGTAGTACTCCATCTTTTGCAAAGATTACATTAACCAATTACTCGAGGCGAGTCAGTAGTCAGTAGCATTATGAGTAGTTATCAGTACTAGTTTGTAGTGTATCAGTAGTGCTGTACCTGCCACCACAGCCTCTCTGTCTCCCTCTCTGTTGGGTCGAATTCGGACAAACTCTTGTCGTAGAAATGGAGCCACGTCAGTGTTGCTGTTAACAAAGATTCTGATTGGCTGCTTCAACGACACTGCTGCCAGGTCCTTTACCTAGAGACAGAAAGTCACATGACACACAGTGAAACCCCTGGAGATAGGAAGTCACATGACACAGTGAAACCCCTGGAGACAGGTTTGTGTACCTCCTCTGTCATGGTGGCGGAGAACAACATGGTCTGTCTGTTGTAAGAACACAATCTGATGATCTCCTTCATTTGTTCCTCAAAGTACTCATCCAGCATCCTGAGGAAACAAACAGAACCACACAGGTGAGTTCTCTGTGCGTACCTGTAATGATGCAGGAATAAGTATGTCAAGTGTTTACCTGTCGGCCTCATCCAGGATCAGGATTTCGATGTGAGTCAGTTCAAAGCATGGCGTGTTGTGAAGGTGATCGATTAGCCGACCAGGTGTAGCTATCAGAACGTCTGGCCCCGCCCTCAATGCTACCTCCTGAGACTTCAGGTCCAACCCACCTGGAGACACACAGGGACAGGTTACAGAGACATACTGTGCCTCTTCATTCTTTATTCTCTGATTTGTCTGTACTGTAAGTCAGTAACATACCAACAGCCAGGCAGGTGGTGATGGAGGTGAACTGGGCGAGCTGACGAGCCACAGAGTGAACTTGGATCCCCAGTTCTCTGGTTGGAACTAGAACCAAGACCCGGGTCACCTGGGATGTCCGGGGCTTGTAAACCAAACGCTCCAACACCGGCAACATGAAGGCTGCCGTCTTCCCTGAGAAGAGGAATCATTTCATGAATCTACCTGGTCTCCAGTGTTAAATTGATTCCAGTATGATGAACTGGTCCCAGTGGTACCTGTCCCAGTGGCAGCACAGGCACACAGGTCTCGGCCCAGCAGGCCCACAGGAACACAGGCCTTCTGGATGGGGGTCGGCTGTTTGAAGCCCAGAGCGGTGATTGCCTGCAAGGACACAACAGGAGGTCACACCCAACAACAAAACCAGGACCCCTCCTGGAGCTGGGTCCACTGGGGGGCAACCAGGGGCCGGCCTTCAGGTTCAGAATGAATGCTGAATTTTAATGAATTCAACCAATTTCAGACTTTTAATCGTCTGTGGGAACTCGACTAAGGTAGTTGATGATTTTAGTGAGCAGTCAACAGAAGTCCATTCATTTTTCTGCTGATTTAAGAGGGTGGTACCTTCAGGATGGGTCGGGACAGGTTCATGTCATCAAAGGTCAGCTGATCATCGTATTGAGATGCGTCTTCATAGAATGACTCTGGAGCCTGAAAACACACAGCAGTTACCACGGTAACCCAATACAATGAACCTGTGCCTTCATCCGCTCCTCTTCCTCACCTCCTCTCCCATCTTCCTCTTTCTCCCCCGTCGCTCTTTGTCTCTGAGGGTGTCTGAAAGGAAAGAAAAATAAAGCAACTTGTTTGTTAACCGATTGTCTAATACATCAATTCAATTCAATTCAATTTTATTTGTATAGCGCCAATTCATAACAGAAGTTATCTCAGGGCACCACCATGAGCAAGCACTTGGCGACGGGGGCAAGGAAAAGGTGCCTTTTAAACAGGCAGAAACCTCGGACAGACCCTTCGGCTCTAGGTGGGTGGTCATCTGCCTTGA
>JAGRRF010009836.1:72511-85016 GCA_019097615.1 Morone chrysops
TAGCAGTTACATTACAGTGTTAGCAGTTAGCAGTTAGCAGTTACATTACAGTGTTAGCAGTTTGATATCTGAATATTCTGTGTTGATGACGTCACGCTGCTGCTCTGCTTTCTGCTTAAGACTCGGCACTGTTGTCATAGCAACATGGAGCGTCTCTAGCCAGTTTCAGCTGCACAAGCTACAAAATAACTAATGAGGCGTATTTAACACACAAAGACTGCAGCGACACGCCTATAGGTAACAGTATACAGTGCAGTTAGCAGTCAGTTACCTGTTGAACCTGGAAGCTCTGACAGCAGAAACACCTGACGACGTGAAACTCCTGAACCATGACGGACTGATACTATACGACCTGGTCCTTTCGGGTCCTGGTCCTTTCGGGTCCTGGTCCTCCGGCTGAGTTTTCCCGGGTCTGTTTGAACAACGGTGAAACGTCACAGTGTCACAGCGGCCCCGAGCAGAGCGCCCCCTGCAGGCCGGAGGACGATATGGTTAATTTATTAAACTCGTTTTTCATATAAACATATTTAATCTGCTGTTACTGATAAATAATGATTTACATAAAACATGTATTATATTTAATGAAATAAAGTCTCACTGCTGTGATGCGTTCACTGTCTCATTATCATTAAAGTCAACCAGCAATCCAACATTAACAGTTGGACTTCAATCAGACGTTTGAAATAAAACTTTATTAAACTTTTAAACACAGAACAGCTGAGCTCAAAGGAACTATTGTCACTTATATTATTTCATTATCATTATTAATATTATCAGCTCTCTTTTATATAGAAATGTTCTTATTTCTGTGAACAACTTCCATATTTTCTCTTTATATTTCCATATATTGTCAGTTATTCATTTATTTATTTGTTTGTTATGCACAAATCTACCACAGTAAATAAATGCAATAAATGATTGTGATTAATGTCTTGAGCGTCCCAGGTGGTCTCCCTACAATCCAGACCAGGTCTTGTTTCTTCACCCGGAGCCAGTTTCTGTCACTCTGCCGCCTCTGAAGATGACCCGCCCTCCAACCGCTGCCGCTGCCAGGAGTCAGTGGTTGACTTAACCTCCATAATGATACAACAACAACGTAATATTGATAAATGTGACTCTGTTCATCAAAGGAACCAAAACAATAAAACAAAGTCAACAATTCTGACAGATGTCTTTTAAAATCAATAAATCTGTTTTCATGTGAACTTATAAATCAATAAACACCAACGAAGAAGAATTTCTTTCAGTATTTATTAGACAACAGAATACAGATCAATAACTGATCAATAAAATGGATCTTAAAAGCAGACTGGTGAATAAACACAGACCTGTGACATCATCGTTTCAACAACAGGAAGTAAACAGGACTGATCATCAGGAACAGGCAGCAGAGACAAACAAACAAACAAACCAACAAACAAACAAACAAGGCTTCAGTGACGTCAAAATAAAAGTCTTCAGGTAATACTCATTATTAATAAACAGGTAATGTTTGTACTGTACAGAAAGTAAACAACTATATAGATAACTTCAGTCGCTTTATAACAGAGTCAATAAAGGTTGTTTACATTGATCTACTTATTGATTAATGCTTACAACATTAATCTACATATTGATTTACCTTAACGTTGTTTTCGTTTACCTGCTCACATTTTAAAAAACAAAACAAAAAGTTTGTTTGTTCAACATATAAAAAAATAAAATGACGTTTTGGGACTTTGGGGCTTCTGTAGTTCTGTCTGCACACTGTACACTTGTTCTACCTGTTAGAGAGAGGTTAGTGTGGACAAGTGGAGGTGAGTCAGGCGAGACAGGGGGAGGTCAGACAGGTGAATCAAATGAGTTAGGTGGACAGGTGAGTCAGACGGAATGCTGAGTGAGTTCGTGGTCAGAGGCGGAGCTTGTCTGACGCTCCACAGCCCGCTGGGCCTTACAGGCTGCCATCTTGCTCTGGATGTCTGTCTTCTTCTCGAAGTAGTCGACGAGCGGCGGCTCTGTCAGCATTGACGCCAGCACCTGCTCGAAGGTGATTGACCAATCAACATCCAGCACGCTTCCACGTCTCTGCTCACCGCCGCCAATCAGCACAGTGTCGTCTGCGATGTCCTCGCACTGCAGCGAGCCAGAGCTCACCACCGAGTAAGACGACACTGAAGTGTCGTCTTTGGTTTCCTCGTCGGACGTCTGTGGCGTTGCTGGCTCCAGCTGAGCCTCGGCCAGAGCCCGACACACCTGAGACTCACCTGAAGTCCCTTCACTAAGCCCCTCTTCACTCTGAGGAGTGGGGGGCGGGGCCTGAGCATCGTCTGTCTTCTTGCTGCCGTTGTTAAACTTCTTGCCAACCTCTCCGATCCGCAGAAGCAGACTTGCTACAGTGGCGATGGAGTGATAGAGCTGCTGCTCCAGAGACTCTTCACTGAACATATTGTAGAGAGTCTTACACAGGTCAATGAACTGCTCCTACAGAGAGACAGACAGAGGTCAGTGAACTACTCCTACAGATAGACAGACAGGTCAATGATCCTTGTCCTGGTCTCGTACTCACCTGGTTCATCCTGGGAAGGTCTTTGATGGTCTCAGTCTTGGGTTCTTTCTCTTTTGCCCACATCCTCAAATAGTACCTGTAGTCCTTCACCTTCTCCTCTGGAATAGGTCAGAGGTCACAGGCCAGAGGTCAGAGAGCAGTGACACTCTGATATCAGTCTCTACACTATAAACTGTATACTGTCAACGGTCAACTGCACAATGTATGCTCTAAACAGTACACCGTATAACATAAACTGTAAACTGTATAATGTGAACTGTATAATGTATAATGTAAACTGTATAATGTATAATGTACACTGTATAATGTAAACTGTACACTGTATAATGTATAATGTAAGCTGTATAATGTAAACTGTATAATGTACACTGTATAATGTACAACTGTAGGCAGGTCTTTTACCTTTCTTGTCCTCACTGTCTCCGCCTCCATTATTCCCCTCCTCACCTGCAGCCAGGAAATCATCATCATCATCATCACACAGACTAACAAAGTAACGATGACAGTGGGTTTGTTAGAAACATGAAGTTAACAGTTAAAGTGACATCAGAGATCAGCACTTTTTGGGGATGTTCCACTTCTGGCCACACCCCCATCAGTGATCAGTCACAGCACAAGCTGACACCTGGAATTCTGGGGAAAACCTCAACACAGCAATGGTCAGCTGGGGGCTCATCAATAACTGAGACCCTCTAGGTGCCTTTCACTCTGGGCAGGTCTGGATAAAAAGGAGAGTCCAGCCCCAATCCAGTAGCACAGACTAGGTCTGCTTGGTCCTGCTCCACAACCAGCTTTGTTCCCACCAAAGACGTTCCACATACATAGATCCAGTTTTCACAGCCTCAGAGGACAGAAGAGCTGAGTGGATAAACTTTATTTTACTACGGACTGTACTTGTGTGGTTCCTTTCTAGTCTTCTGACCACTCAAAGCGCTTTTACACTACAAGCCACATTCATCTTTTCACACACAGTGATGCAGCATCAGGAGCAGTTTGGGGTTTAGTATCTTGCTCAAGGACACTTCAACATGCAGTGGGAGGAGCCGGCGATCAAACCAGCAACCTTCTGATTAGAGGAAGACCTGCTCTACCTCCTGAGACACAGCCACCCATAACGAGGTTGTCCTGAGGTAACTTCTGTTGTTTTCTGTTGCTAAGTGTCATCAGGCATCAGGCTGGAAGATTCTAGACTAATGTTGTAATACTGAGGGGAAGTAAAGAGAAACTGTGTGAATATTGAACCTAATTTAAAGCAATTACATTACAACAGGTGTAGGTTGGATGTCAGTAATTGTCAGATTTAGTTCAAATAGAAGTAACTTTTTTCACATCAAGCTATTGACTGATTGAAGAGTAGGGACCTTCAGTCAACCAAGATTTACTCAACTGCCCCAGAATGCATTGCATCTGACCTGTGATTTATGCACGAGTGTACCTTTTTTTAATATTTTTATAAATATACTGTTTTGGGGCTTTTTGCCTTTAATGGACAGAGGGGATGACACGCAGCAAAGAGTCACAGCTCGGATTCAAACCCACAGCTGCTGCTGCAAGGACTCAGCCTACATGGGGAGCCAGTTCTACCAGGTGACCTACCAGGGCGCCATGGTACATTAGTACACTGTGTGATTTCAAACACAGCCCAGATTTCCTCATACCACAAATACACAAACCTGATTTCACTTCCTTCTGCCCCAAAATGTCCAGATCAGACAGGAAGGAAGTTTCTGGAAGGAAATATAAGAAGAAGAAGAAGAAGAAGAAGAAGAAGAAGAAGAAGAAGAAAAAGAAGTGTGTGAGTAAAAGAGGAAACATTCAAGTCTGTTAATGAGTGAATAGGTTTTTCATGCAAATCAAACAGATTGATGATATCTGATTATTCATCTCCATTATTCTGTTATGGGTCACTTCATTGTACAGTCATCTGATTCTGATTCAGCTTGTTCATGTGTTGTCTTTACCCTCCACACAAATCTGTTGTCCAATACAGAGATCACCTGTCGGCAGGTGGACAGACAGACAGTACTACAGTAGCAGAAGAAATACTGCAGTATTCACAGTGTGTTTATGGATGTGTTTACCTCTCGGTACCTCCTCAGTGAAGAATTGTGTTGCCTCCAGAGCAGACTCCGCCTCCTCAGGACACAGAGCTGCAAAACAAACAAACCAACAAATAAACAAACTAATAAACAATCTGTACTGTCAAGCAGTATTTGGGGTTATTGAGGTTAGGTCAAGATGGGTGGCAGGACGAAGGTTAACTTCTTACGCAGGTACGTCACTATGGTAACTGGTGCTGAACAGCTGACTGGCTCCGGTGCAGGTTGTGTTCCAGATCAGAGATCAACTCTATAAAAGCCTCCGCCTACTGACCAATCAGTCTCTTGGAAAGTCACCATTCATTGAAGATTAGTGGATGTATTGATTATTGATCCTGTGAAGCTCTTCGGAGGGAAAGAGCGTTCCCTGTGGTTTTATCTGATGGTGTTATACAATGATCAGCCCTAACACAGTGAGCACTGCCAGTAACTCTGATTATCTGGGTATCGGAGCTCAAGAACCACATTGTGATGGATGACAAACCTGCAGCTCTTGTGGGGTGATCCCGGTCTTCAGAGGTCAGTACCTATCAAGAGCGGTCCAAGGAAGGAACAGAAGTTGGTCTTATACTGCAATCCCCACCACTTTCATGTCGGAAACCCCGGGTTGATCTAGCTTTGTGAGACCGCTTTGCAAGGTCTTTGATCTCGGGTTAGTGAAGCCAGATAACTAAAAGAGCGTAGTATGTTGAGCTTGGACTCAGGTGAGCTTTGTGACTGTTACCTGGTGGGAGGTGGAGCTTGTACAGCAGTTTGAGTTTCTCTGTCATGTCTCCGTGATACATCCCACCTGCAGAGAGAGAACATTACAGACCATCATAGACCAACACAGACCAGACCAACACAGACCAACACAGACCAACACAGACCATCACAGACTTACTCAGACCATCACAGACTATCACAAACCATCACAGACCAACACAGACCAACACAGATGCACCAGGGTCAGTTTTAACCAAACCAGCACCCTAAAACAGTCTAACACAGAACCAGAGCAGCTCTTAAAGTCTTAAACCCTCTTGTATCTGGACTCACTGAGTCCAGTGATAAACTCTTTGAAGTTGACCAGTCCGTCCTGGTTCTGGTCCAGGAGTCGGAAGAGGCGGGCCGACAGTGTGGCAGTGTGGGCTCCACAGATCCAGGGAGCGAGTGCAGTGAACAGCTGGGTGAACTGAGCTGGGTCGATGCGGTACTGTTCCAGGTATGGCAGACTTGGATCATGACGCTCTGCTGCGGAGCTGCTGGACCCCCAATAACAGCTCGTCATGTGTTTGGACTGAAGGGAAAAATATTTAATAAAATATATGTATTTGAAGGTAAACAATGTCACTTTTATTGAATTGTCTGATTTTAATTTAGAACGGAAAATAAAAGTCTACATTAAACAAATGTTAAGAACTGTTTCACATTGTTCCACATTAAAATGAATCTCGTATCGTATCGCAGCCCAAGTATCTGGATACATATCAGACCCCTGGAGACACACCCACTACCTGCCTTTAAACAAACATTTTAAAAACAGAGTTTGTTGTGACCTTAAAGAGACAGTACAGCTCCTCTAGCTCCTCGATACTGAAGGCGGACTCCGTCATCATCGCTCTCACCTGCACACACACACCCACACACAACTGTGAATAATGTGTCTCCATTAGCGTGTTAAAATTAGCCTGCAGCACGCTAACATCACCCACCACACTCCTCTTGGCCGTGTCCTCAAGCGACTGGATGACCTTTAACCTCTGCTTGAACCTCATCTGCTCGATGACATCAGAGCGCAAGCTGCCGAACTTCTGCTCAGAGAAGAAGACACTGAGGTTACCTCAAACACCTGGACCAGCAACTAGACTTAGACTGAGGCATGTCACTGAGTCAGCTGACCTCGTAGGATGACTTGATGAGGTCGAATATGTCGATCTCAGGTGGAGGATCGTCTCCACTCGTCAGCAGGGCGTGCAAGTGAGGGATGGGTGAAGCCACCGTCTGTTTATTCACAACGTTATCCAGGTACCTGCACACAAACGCCCACACACATTAGGTGGACTCAAGTTTGGACTCCTACCTGGCCAGTCTGGACTCCTACCTGGCCAGTTTGGACTCCTACCTGGCCAGTTTGGACTCCTACCTGCCCAGGATGGTCATGGCTTCCCCCTCGTCACTGCAGGACAGCAGGGCATCCATGTTGTCATGGAGCACTGCCAGCGCCACCTGTAGTTAGATTAGACAGGAAGACAGGAAGTAGTTCAGTCACAGTTGGCAGAGGTCAGAGGTTAAGACTGCTGACTGAACTGTCAGATGTCCACTTTACAACACACCTGCACAGACAGGTACAAAACAGTTAACTGCCGGTAGGGTGCAGTGACTCTGACCTGGAAGATGACCTTGATTCCCTCATAGAAGAAGCAATCAACCAATAAGACGGCGCTGTCAAAGGGCATTACAGACAGGAAGAGTGTGAGGAACCAGGACAGGCTGATGGTTGAGATGACTCCCAGCTCCTGCATGTGTTCATACAGCAGGGGGAGGAAGGCTCGGGTCAGCTCCTCAAACACCCCCTGATCCACCAGAGCACCTGCAGGGGCAGAAACCACATCAGACTGGGACAGTCCTCCCTGACCTACTACCAGTATTGTCACGGTGTCGTCACCGATGTACAACTTCGGTGTTGTTACTGACCTACGACTCTGGTGTTGTAGTAGTCAGGCAGCATCCGCTCACACAACGCCACCAACAGCCAGAAGGCTTCCTCCTCCGGACAGTAGAGCAACAGGACAGAGGTGACAATGTTCATTGCCTGGAGGAGGATAGAATATTTAGTATAGAAGATATGAATTCAATATATTTGATTAAATATTACATATAATATACTGAAACTGATTAATATTATTAATTAAATTAAGATTAATATTAAATATTTTATATCCACCTGACAGTATCCGATGCCGGGGTTGCGGTGGGCGTAAGCAGTGAGGACACGGCGCAGTGCAGCGATGCCTGTCTCGTTCTGGAAGGCTCGGTGCTCAGGCATCGAACGGTGTAGGTCACGTTCGATCTCCTCTGTAGCTAACGAACACAGCCCCATGGCCTGCTCCACCAGGTCGCCATAATAACCAGGGTGGGTCGCCATTTCGTTCTGTGCTCCTGGAAGGACGGGTGGACAGAGGGACAGGTGAGTACATGAAACTACAGTTTACCTGTTGTATAAATGAATGAACACTGACCAGAGAACAGTAGCCACAGCTCCCCTCTCAGGCACTCCGGGATCCCATTAAGGACGAGTTCTCTTGTTCTGGAGGTTCGGTACATGCAGACACCTCGACCAAACTCGGAGAAATGGATGTTCCATGCCTCCTCTTTCATCTTCTCCTTCATCTGCAGAAGAAGGAGGGAGGCAGTGAGGAGGTCAGCAAGGAGGGATGGAGGGGCACTAATCCTCTGTATCTAACAGTACTATTCAAACTTAGTATCTAAAGGTCTTGGGACGTGAACTCACAGCTTTGGGTCCCAGGTCCTCAGGAGTGTCTCGGTGGTAGAGCTGCAGCAGACCCTGGCTGGCTGTGGGCAGACCTGGGTGGTAATGGCACCCCCTGTGGACAGACTCAGACCCTGCAGATGAGGACAAGGGGGTGCTGGAGGATGCCTGTGGACAAAAAACACACACCACAACATCAGAAATTAAACTTCTTCCTGTCTGCTAAAACCATCTGAAACTAGCCGATATTCAGCTGAACTGGACTGATCTGCTGTTACACCTCTCTGACACATGATGGAAGTATAACTGCACACTTCTGATCTGACCCATGCAGATTTAAATCCTGATTTCGGTTGCAGGAGATCAGAGCCTCTACATGAGTGACGTACTGAGTGAGCAATCAGAGACAGCGGGCTTGTGTCACCCCACGAGCTGTCGGGCGTTCGCTGCAGGAAGTCCGAGATGCGTTGAACAAGGAAGTCTCTGTCTTTGAGGTTGGCGAACAGGAAGTTCATCTTGTTCTTGGTGCTGATGGAGACGGGACACGGCAGGACGCTGCTGCTGTCTGCCTTCTCCACAATGGACACCTGAGGAGCAGAGGACGGTGGGTAAAAATCACTGCGCAGATGATGATGCTAACCAGGCTTTGTGTATTGGGAACACTCCACTCTCCCAGGCACCCTGAACAGCCCACCTGGACTCCAGCTTGTTTACCTCTCTGAGTGGGATGATGAGCTGACACAGGTCTTCTTCTCTGCTGTTAAAACAGATGTAGTTGTTGGAGATGAACAGCTGTCCAACCACATGCATCTTAGCGAACGGCGTCCACAGTGTGCAGTCTGTGTGTCCGTCCAGACGTTCGTCCTGCGTCAGCCTGAACATCGTCCTGTACCGCTCGTTCTTTGCCCGTGCGTCCAAATCCCTGCAGCAATGACAAGGACAGAAAACTGCTCAGGTCAAAGGTCAATGACATTCATTACATATAAATACTTATTATGTACTGTATATTTAGCTTTAAGGTGATTTGGTGCCTTGAACAGGTTCAGCAACAGTCAGACAACATGTAAAACCAGGTACATGCTTATTGAACAGAGTGAGACCTCTTGAGTGCGGAGACGTTCTTGAGAGTTTTGCAGGGTTTGGGCAGCGAGCGGTCGGCAGCAAACGCCTCGTTGTCGAGTAGCTGGCGCATGGCGATGTTGGCAAGCTGCTCCATGAGCTTGAAGGTGTCGTTGATATTAAGGAACATAGAGAAGAAATGTTCGGTGTCACGTGTGCTGACACGAACGCTCTCTGGAAACACCAGGGTGGCGTTCTTTTCCAGCTGTGTCACCTCCGTCCACTGCACCACCAGGGTCACTGAGGGGGAACATGAAAGACAGTCACCATGCATTATATTACTGTAATACTTTTACAGGCTGTACAAATGACATCAAATAACTCTGGTCTGTGATTGGCCGGTCGTACCCTCCTTGCCCAGCAGGAAGGAGTAGAAGCACAGGTGGTTGACGGACAGGTAGAGCCAGCCCTGTCGTGGCACTCGGCCCTTCCAGTAGCTGCAGGAGTAATAATTCACCAGCTTCTCCTCGTCAGGCATCCCAAACAGCCTCCTCATCTTCAGCTCTGCCTCCCGAAACTTCCCACAATCCTCCTCCTGCTCCTCCCCTTGCTTCAGCCGGTTCTCCTCTGCGATAATGCCCTGCAGGATGTGACATCACTCAGTGACAGAATCACAAAACAAACACAACAAAGAAAGGGCGCAAAGAGGAAGTGACATACAGAGATCTTTCCTTTGACAAATGTGGTGACGTCTTCATCGTTGTCAAAGATGGAGATGGTCTGCAGCAGGTTGGACTCCAGCCAATCCCAGTGCTCTGTGATCTCCTTCCTGGATGAACCTGCAAGACGGAGCTGAGGGTCAACAAACAAACAAAACAATATTCAGCCAATCCCAGTGCTCCCAGTGAAGCTGACCCACCACAGGCGATGTTCCAGTAGATCTGAGAATCCGCAGTCTGCAGCAGGATCCTGTACGGAGCCACTCTGGCACTGGAGTCCAGAACCACATCCAGAGTCCCAACCAGGAGACCTGCACACAGATAGGCAGGTAGGTGTATGAGTTGAATGACCCACAGAACGGGAGAGGGGCCCGAATGACCCACAGAACGGGAGAGGGGCCCGAATAACCCACGAACGGGAGAGGGGCCCGAATGACCCACAGAACAGGAGAGGGGCCCGAATGACCCACAGAACAGGAGAGGGGCCCGAATGACCCACAGAATGGGAGAGGGGCCCGAATGACCCACAGAACGGGAGAGGGGCCCGAATAACCCACGAACAGGAGAGGGGCCCGAATAACCCACGAACGGGAGAGGGGCCCGAATGACCCACAGAACGGGAGAGGGGCCCAAATGACCCACGAACGGGAGCAGGGATCCTTAAATCGAGAGACCACACAGCAGGTCTGGGACCGGGAGATAATCCAGCATAGAAAACAGACAACAGACAAACATTACGACACATACGCATCAGCTGATGTTGCTAAGAAACAGGGTGGGTCAGAGTTGACTTCCTGTCAGTTGACTTCCTGTTGGTGAGGACTGACTGATGACTCATCATGACTTGTGTCAGAGCTGCAGTTTAAGTCCTCTAAATGTATTAATCAATAGCTAATCAATAATAACCAATCAAACTGCTGTTACCTTGAGCTGCAACTAAGCAACAATATAGTAAATGGTAAATGGACTGTACTTATATAGCACCTTTCTAGTCTTTCGACCACTCAATGCGCTGTAAACTACAGCCTCACACACACATTCATACACTGATGGCTGCCAACTGCTCACCTGAATGGAAACTAATCATTCAAACACACTCACACACTGATGCAGCATCAGGATCGGTCTGGGGTTCAGTGTCTTGCTCAAGGACACTTTGACATGCAGCAAGGGGAGCCAGGGATCGAACCAACAACTAGTGGAAGACCCGCTCTGCCTCTGAGCCACAGCCACAGCCTCCCAATGCTTTCCTGTCAATCAACTAATTGAGTAACTGAATAGATTTATGTATTCATGTATTTATAGATTTATAGAGTTATAGATTATAAATGTATAGTTAATTCAGTTAAATTCAATTTTATTTGTATAGCGCCATTTCATAACAGAAGTTATCTCAGGACACTTTTCAAATAGAGCAGGTCTAGACCGAACTCCTTATAAAATTTACAGAGATATCTCAGTACACTTTTCAAATAGAGCAGGTCTAGACCGAACTCCTTATTTCATAACAGAAGTTATCTCAGGACACTTTTCAAATAGAGCAGGTCTAGACCGAACTCCTTATAAAATTTACAGAGATATCTCAGTGCACTTTTCAAATAGAGCAGGTCTAGACCGAACTCCTTATAACATTTACAGAGACCCAACAGTACCACCACGAGCAAGCGCAGGTCTAGACCGAACTCCTTTTAACATTTACAGAGACCCAACAGTACCACCATGAGCAGGCACTTGGCAACGCGAACTCATTATAACCAATTACAGAGACCCAACAGTACCACCATGAGCAAGCACTTGGCAGCAGGTCTAGACCGAACTCCTTATAACATTTACAGAGACCCAACAGTACCACCATGAGAGAGAGAGAGAGAGAGAGAGAGAGAGAGAGGGGGAGAGAGGGGGAGAGACAGAGAGAGAGAGAGAGAGACAGAGAGAGAGAGACAGAGAGAGACAGAGACAATGACAATATCAGTGATTTTAGCAATGGCAAGTTATAGTTATAGATTTGTATAGCTATAAATGTATAGATTAACCGTTATAGATTTAGAAGTTTAGAGATACAGATTTATAGATTTATAGATTTATAGTGGGTGAACGTAAGTATGACTACTGTCAGTTTATCTGCTTATACAGCTCTGCTGATCAATTAATCAATCAATTAATGGATTACTGGCTGCAGCTTCAGACTGATTGAACCTTATTATTCTGTCACTGCTGGAAGTTAAAATCAATTCAATAAAGTTCAGATCATTATTATTATTATTATCTAACCTATTGATCTGTCTGTAGCGGACTGTAGTGGACTAATAATAAACTGTAGTGTATTATAGCGGTCTGTAGTGGTCTGTAGTGACCTGTTGCGGACTGTAGTGGACTGTAGTGGTCTGTGGTGGTCTGTCGTTGTCTGTAGTGGACTATAGTGACCTGTTGCGGACTGTAGTGGACTGTTGTGGACTGTAGTGGACTGTAGTTGTCTGTAGTGGACTAATAATAAACTGTAGTGGACTGTAGTGGACTGTAGCAGACTGTAGCGGTCTGAAGTTGTCTGTAGTTACTAACTTCACTTCTTCCCCGGAGTTCTTGTGCTTTATCATCCTGCAGGTTCTCATGG
>JAGRRF010009836.1:270144-280726 GCA_019097615.1 Morone chrysops
AGGGTGAAAAACAACAAACAGTGACTGAACTTTACTTTGATTATCAGAACTGAACTGAAATTATTTTAACAAAACTGAAAACAGAAGCTCCCAGTATGTCCCAGTATCTTGTATGTCTCTTGTATGTCTCATGGTGGTACTGTTGGGTCTCTGTAAATGTTAAAAGGAGTTCGGTCTAGACCTGCTCTAGCTTGCTCGTGGTGGTACTGTTGGGTCTCTGTAAATGTTATAAGGAGTTCGGTCTAGACCTGCTCTATTTGAAAAGTGCACTGAGATATCTCTGTAAATTTTATAAGGAGTTCGGTCTAGACCTGCTCTATTTGAAAAGTGTCCTGAGATAACTTCTGTTATGAAATAAGGAGTTCGGTCTAGACCTGCTCTATTTGAAAAGTGTACTGAGATATCTCTGTAAATTTTATAAGGAGTTCGGTCTAGACCTGCTCTATTTGAAAAGTGTCCTGAGATAACTTCTGTTATGAAATGGCTGCTACAAATAAAATTGAATTGAACTGTCTCCAGGCTCTCCCAGTCTATGCCGGTATATCCCAGTCTCTCCCAGTATGTCCCAGTACAGCTGTAGAGTTGATGGTGGGTCATTGTGGTACCACTTTCACTGTGAATATTAAATGTTAATATTGTCGTGTGGAGCTTTAAGAGTGTCCTCTGTGTCTGTGACCTCCAACATGTCCACCAGCTGCAGTCTGTAGCGTCTCAGCAAGACACTGACTGTTTGTTGTTCTCTGAATCTTTGTTCAGCTGGGAGCTCGTCTGTCTCTGCTGCAGGAAAACAGCTTTTATGTGGACACAAAGACTCACGGAGACATTGAGACACTGAGACACTGCCAGGAGAACCCAGTGCCCCCAGTCTGCTGCTGGAGGAAGCTGGAGGACACGACTGTAAACTGGAGGACACAACTGTACACTGGAGGTGTCTGTCTGTGTGTCCACTGTAGGACACGTCTGATTGAACATTGGAGACATCACAGCAGTGTCTCTTACCTCTACCGCCAGCGAACCCAGACTGTCCAGGAGGTTGTTGGTCGCCCTGGCAACCTGTTTGACGGCGTCGGGGTCGGACTTCACCTCCCTCTGAGTGACACAAAGACACATTTTAATAATCAATAGGACATTTCATTGATCTGAGATTTACTCACTGTCTTTCTAATGTCCTCTGACTGAGGCCGTAAACTGTCTCTGACTGCGGGATTTTACAGTCGTGTGTCCCTGTTGCCGTGGAGATGGTGTGTTCACACGCTCCGTCAGCAGCTCGTACATTCTGCACACAAAAGACTCGCTGACGTGCAGCTCGCTTTCACAGAGAACCAACGAGTCTCCGGGCGCCAAAAACTGAGACTGTACAGAGCGATGACACGCCGGGACACGCCTCCTCCCACACACACACACACACACCTGGAGCTTCAGGTGAAAGCACTCAACACAACACACACCTTTAATCTCTCAGTGTAACTGATACTGCTTATACTTATATATATACTAATACTTATATACTTATATACTTATATACTTATATCCTAATATACTTATAAACAGAATAAACAAAACTTGGCAGCATGTGCCCAAACAAAATAAAATAAATGATTAAAATAATTTAAAGTCTTAAATAGATATCTGCCTACTGATGATGTTTTTTAAGGTTTTCTTACAACCTTTAAAATCAAGACGACCTTGCGACCACCTGTGAGGCCTTAGCGACCCCTAGTGGGGGTCTCGACCCTCAGGTTAGAAACCCACTGACACAGAAAACATCAAAATCAGATTTTTTCAGTCTTTATTTGAATATTTGCTGTTGAGGAAATTTCAAAAGTAACTGAAAGTAATCCAGTTACTTTGATCATTAGATTACTGAGTACAGTTAAAGTACGCCAATCCTCCCAATCCTGCACACATGGATCACTGACATCTTTCGTACTTTCTTTTTCCGTGTGGGTGTAAAATAGCTCTTAAAGTGCATCCATAAAGGTCTTTAAAGGTCTTACACTGAACCTGCAGGAACCTGAATGATATTTGGAAGGAATGTTTCTTTATATCAAAGTAATGAAACAGACACAGCTCAGTAAAAGAAGTTGATTTAAATAATGTGGAAGTAAAACCTCTAATCAACTAATGAATGTGTGCAGTATTTATGGTGATCAGTGTTTGTTTATAAGTGGAAAGATTTAATGTGAATCACTTAAAACAAGTATAGTTAAGTGTTCCATTAGATGGTCCGCAGAAAACGTATTGATTATCGATTAATTGTATGTTGTTTTAAAATTGAAAGTAGGAACATTTGTATAAATAATAATAAAATGTATTAAAGAGACTTTCTTCAGATAAATTCTGTAACATACTGACTAGTTTTAAGTTCAATTAACTTAATTTACCAAAGTTACCTTTACAATAATACTTAGTTACTTCTATTCAAATCAATTTTTTTCATACAGAAATTGTTTGCGTTGAATTAACTGATAATTATTTATATTTGAATAAAATAATAATATTATAATAATTATATAGTTATTATTACATTAATCAGCAGATATTTGTTAACTGCTCGTTTCTGAATCTGATTTCAGAGTGAACGTCTGTAAACTGAAGATCTTTGAGGATCAGTTTTTTTCTGGACCAAACTAATTGATTACTGGTGAAAACGATTGACAGACGAATGAAAATAATCAATAGTTGGAGCTCCACTTACTACCTGAGCTTTCAACCACATCAGTCTTCATCAGAGCAAAACGGACTGACAGACACAGTAACAACTTTAGTAAGGGGACCTGGACTTATATTGATATAAAGGGATAATCAATAGTTCAATCAATGGTTCATTAAGAAACTTTTAGATATTTACAGAAATATCTGATAATCTGATCCACCAATCAGACCTCTCAGGTGTGTTTTACCTGGATGGGTTTCAGGAAGTCCAGGTTGTTTAGGAAGTGCTCCTCTGCGTGGTTCAGCCAGGTGGGCGGGGCCTGACAGAGGACTTCCTGTACCAGCGCCGACGTCAGCGGGTCCGAGATCGTCACAAAGTCCTCCAGACTCTGCTCGCCCCCCTCCCTGGGACACATGTCCCTCAGGTGGACCCCAAAACCTTTGAGGAGGATCTGAGAGAGAAAGTTCGCAGGTTCATCAATGTCTGTTTTTATGTTTACACTGAGCATGTGCAGACTGGTCCTCACTTTCTCCAGGTTGACGTGGGCCTCCCTGATGTGCTCCACGCTGAGCTCGGGGAAGGAGGCGTTGCTCCGCAGGAACGCAGACAGAGTCTCATTGTCCCGCAGGAAGTGCTTCAGCTGGAATCCTGAGACAGGAAAACACAAAGAACCACAATCAGAGAAACCTGCTCCTGCTCCTGCTGGTCAGTTTTGTGGACATGAACCGAACCAGAACTCTGGATCAGCTCTCTGAGCTCCAGGTGAGGCTACAGACCGGCAGAGGGAAGCTGTGACCATATTTGGGCGTCTGAGATAAAACATGCAAGCAGCGTCGGCTGCGTGTTGTCACACGTCTACAGGACTTGGAGGAAACCTGCATCCCAGCGGCTATTTATTGGACAAAGCCCCGCACACATAACTCCCCCCGCCCACAGTCCTTTCTTCTTCTGCAGGTTTAAACTCGCAGCAGTGACAAGGACAGACAGGAACTGGAGAAAACAACAACACGGCTCCATGTCCAGATATCTGCTCAGTGTGATCAATAAGATACAAGCTGTTTGGTGTCACACAGGAACTTCTAAAGATGGATAAATGTGGTGTACCTGGTCAACATAACAATATTTGTCAATAAAGTTACAATCAAATGAATACTGATGGAAAGAAAATAGATGAAATGGCCAAAATATCTGAAGGAAAAATATTCTAATAATTATATCGTCAATAGTTTAAACTCAATGAACACACTGAGTCTCCCAATCAGCCGATCACTAATCAATAACTGTAATCAATAACTGCTGCAGCGAGGAGCGCAGGCTGGAGCTACGGAGGCCTCGCAGGGACAAACCGCCCTCAGGAGGACGTTAGTGATGGGTCGCTGAGCTGTCTGACATCAGCAGCTCGCTGTGATGTGATTGGTCAAATGAGGACGGGCTTCCAACAGAGAAACACGTCGGCTCCAATCAGACGTTTACTCCTTGTTGTTAATGATTCATTGTTACACTGCAGTCGACCAATCAACAGCCAGGGATTGTCAAAAACCCTGAACCCTGAAGTGAACTGATCCCGGTTCAGATCCTCGTGTGTCCGGATGAAGTTTGTTCAGCTGCGTTTGAACCCGGCGTCTCTCAGTGTGACGGCAGCGACACACTGACTGCCGCCCGCTGAGGCCAGGTCTGAGGTTCTGGTCCGCAGACTCTGAGGTTCTGGTCCGCCGGCTCTCTGACAGCTCGGAGGCTGATCCCTGCTCAGGTGAGATCACCTCAGGAGGCTCCAACAGGTAAACCTGCTGCAGCTCGCCTCCCCGCCCCCGCTCACATCACAGCAGCTCAGATGGTGTGATCAGATGTAATTAAATAGAATAAAGAGCTGCATCAGAGGGGAGGAGGGGGAAGAGGAGGAGGAGGAGGAGGTGGAGGGGAGCGGCAGGTCGGAGCAGGTAGAGAAAAGGAACGCCCCCCACAGAGATAAAACTGCAAATTAACACACAAAGGAGCAAAATTCTTTTTGTTCATTGAGCCTGAAAAACCAGCAGCAGAGGAGGGACTGTGAACCAGGTTCTCAAAAAGGGGGGCAGAACCACTGGGGGGGGGGGTGCATGTAATCCAAGGTCGGAGAGAAAGTTGGATGAATTGAATTTAATTGAAATGTCTTTAATGTCCCCAAGGGGGAATTTGGTTCACAACAGGTTGTCAACACAATGGGATTAATGAAGGAAAACAAACAAAAGTATTCCCCTAAAACTCAACTTTCATTTACTGCTTCTTATATTATTATTAGCCAATAACTGTTATTGATTATCCACATCTAACAGTGGATACAGTGGTTGTTACTGACTGTTACTGTCTGTTACTGTCTGTTACTGTCCGTTACTGACTGTTACCGTCTGTTACCGACTGTTACCGTCTGTTACCGACTGTTTCTGACTGTTTCTGACTGTTACAGTTCGTTACTGTCCGTTACCGACTGTTTCCTACCTGACTGGCTGTTCTGCAGCGCCTGCAGAGCCTGAGCGAGCTCCTTGAATCCGTCCAGGTTTTTATCGTTCTGACTGTAAAGGAGAATCTTCTTGGCGTCTGAAAACAGACGAGAAATTCTGGACAGAAATCAGAGAACAGGAAGTCATCGTTAGTAACTGAAGCAAGAACAGCAGGAAGACAGAAGTCAAACATTTGTAAATGTTTCAGAATAAAAGCTCTGACAACAGGGTGGGCTCACATGGAGTCGTTGAAGTTTCCGACGACTCCCGGAGACTCGCCGGGCGTCGGGTTTCTGAAGCAGGGGTTGTTGGCGTTGCAGAGGATTCCCTGAAGCCAGGGCAGCGTGCCGGCCGACGGCATCGCCTTGTTGGGAAAATGACCTGCAGACAAAAACAAAAACAGGAAGTGACAGTGTTTACAGCGGTCAGAAAATCTTTTACCAAAGTAAAAGTATCTGTAATTCTGCAGCTATGACTCATGGGAGATCAGACTCTTCTGTCGTATGTTGGATTGAAACACGTGTTTGTGCTGACACACGTGTAGTTTCTCAGTCAGATTTAATCTCAAACATGTTAAGGACGTTTCTTCTTTATCTTCCTGCTTCGTTGGAACGTTCACCTGGACACGCTGCAGCTAGATAAGCTCTGATTGGTTTATTATCTGCAGCAGCATCATCAGCGGCTGCAGCAGCGAGCTCCAGGTGGAGAATATCAGTGCTGGGACCTTTAACCCCGCTGAGAGAAGACACTGCTATCAGAGAACTTTAAGACTGCCAACTGGCCTCTTTCTAATCAAAACTCTGATAAGATAAGAACCAGGACGAACAGGCCCAGCACCATGTGCAGGATCACATCTTCCTCAAACTCCAGAAGCTGCTTTTCAAGAATGAAAACTGTCTCTGTCCTGATGTCCTGATGTCCAAATAATCCAAATGAATCAATGAACATAAAACTAATCGGCAGATATTTGAATAATCTGTTAATGATTAAAGTTCTATCTACAACTATCAGCTGCAGTCTGACAATAACTGATTGTATGAAAATAATGCTTCACGCTAACTGTGCACTGTGTATTTGTAATCCAGTCAGATTATTTTATTATTGATTCATCTACAGATTATTTAATCAGTTTCCACACACAGAGTGAGACTATTATTGATGTTTATAGTCTTTATATTATATTATATATTACTTTATACTGATATATTCTGTTTAGAAAAGGAAGTAATGTGGAAGCTGGTTTTTATCTTTGGGTTCTGTTTTTACTGGTTATAAAGAAACCCACATTAACGGCGCCTGAACTGGACAACAAAAAGGTTCCTTACTCTAATTCAGCACAGCCCCAAATGTTTTGGTGCTGTCTCTCAGCGTTAAGTTCCCAATGTGTTTAAACAGGCGTTAGTGTCCCACCTATTTTCCACCCCTGCTCTGCCCTGATTGGCTCTAAACTTGACATTTATTCATGCCTAAACCTGACCGACCAACAAAGGCAGTGAACACGCAATCAGAGGCAGAGTAGGGCGGGTCTTCATGCGGGTCTTCAGGTGTATCTCACCTTACCAGGAGTTACCGGTACACAATAAGTTCATACTTTTTATTGAACTTATTATATAATTATTTCAGGAAGTCAAGTACCCCCTGCAGTACTGAAGACCTTTCACTTTCATTATGACGAGTTCCAACTTCAACTCCAAAGAATATAAAAATCAGGTGTCAGATTGTTTGTTTCTGACATCCATACTGCGTTTGTTTCTACAGCGCTGTTTAAGCATTCACTTTCATCATGACGGGTTTGCACACAAGAAACAAATTCACTTCTTTTAGCCAGAGAAACATAATGTGTTCATCCGTCCTGAGATTCAGATCCAGTCAAATATCTAATAGGTTCTTCTTTGGCCTAACCTACACCCTCACACCCAGGATTGTCTGTAATCCTCACAGACTTTCACTATCTCAACAGCAGCAAGAAAACAAACCAATCCCAGCTCAACTCCTGTCCCCTATACATGTGAGAGAACAGTCTGATTTAAACCTAGGTCCTCCAGTGGATGGATCAGATGTTTGTGTGTAAAACCATCTGTGGAAAGACTCGGTGGAGATGTTGTGTAAAGCTGAACTCTCTCCGCAAGCCGCTGCGAGTTTCAACATGTCGGAGCTCACATGCTGCATGAATCACAGCAGAAATATTCCTCAAACAGCCAACTGCAGCAGAACCAAGAGACCTTCTGCTTTCAGAGGGAAACAGGAAAGGAAGCAGCTTCCTGAGACGCAGTTCAATAAGGGTTAATGTGGTCTCACTTTCAGCCACAAGTGATCAGACTTGATCTCTTCTGAACCTTGGATTATTCAGAGACTGGTACACTGTCACCGCTTAGAGAAAGGGGAGGAGAATGAGGAGCTTTTGGTTTCCAGTCTGTCAGCTTTTGTTCCTTTGCTAAAAAACATCGCCTGAAGCGCCAGAATTCATCTGCTGCTGCTGAGAGACCTTCAATCCCTTTCTTTAATGGAGCATTAACAAAAGATCACTAAATTATCAACTACTGCACTTTATTCTACAGTATAGAGATATTCTGAGGTCAGAGGTCAATGGATCCCTTTGAAAATGGCAGAAATGTTGCCTAACTTTGCATTATTGCATTATTTAGCCTCCTTCCTGGTTGGTACCAATGGATGCGTTAGCTTCTGAAAGACGGGTAGAAGGATGATGGCCAGTGCCGCTTTGTGGGCTGGTGCTAGTTCTGGTTCACAGTTGGTTCAATCCCTTTTCCACGAAGGCAGGGGCCGGTTCGGAGTGGGTACCTAATGCCGAACCAGGTCTTTCTGTCAGGTATTTTCCACCTCCTTTCATTGGACCTGGTTTGAGATTAGGAACCGGTTCCGATCCGTTGACTGTTGGACCACGTTGGAAAAAAGAGCCACAGCTCTTACAAATGAAACGTTAAACAAATCAAACACTCATGGTTAGTTTAGCTTAGCATAAAGAGTGGATGCAGCTCTGTTTAGAATCTGAACTGATCAACATGATTATTGATTATTCCCCAACAGCAGAGGCTGACCTGTTTGAGCTCTTATGTCACTCTATCTGGACTTTATGGATCCTGAACGCGGTGCGGTGACCTTCACCGGGTTTGATAATGACATTACAGCTGCAGATAAAATGCCATAAAGTCATAAATCAACAGCGGGAGTTTAAACCAGCTTCATTCAGCCAGCACTGCACCTCCTGTCCCACGATCCATCAATAACTTATAATCAGGAATCAATCGAGCGATCGGAGTCAAGCTGACAAAAGATATCGGACATCCTTAAAAGTGCAAGGGTCTGAACACTACTGCTTACAATCTGATTAAATACTCCCAGCATGCACCTGGCCCTTACTGACTCCCTCATCCAACAGTACACAGGACACACATATGATAATGAGGATGATGATGAAGATCATTAGAGTTGTGGTTTCATGTTGTCAGGCATGATACGGAGCCATTATCTAGTCTCAGCCTCCATTACGATGCTAAAAACATCATATTGTGACAGATATTGCCTGTCTGTCTGTGTTCAATGAAACGTGTCAATAAAGGTTGTTGAACTCACACTCATGCTGTTCATATGGAGGGTAGTTGAGCCGCACGGCGATGAGGATGAAGAAGATCAACAGTGGCCAGATGATCTCCACCAGGAGCTGAAGCTGAGGGACATCAACAACAACAGCGTCAACAACAACATCAATAACACACTAACATTAACAGCACAGCAGAAATTAGAATTGAGAACCGGTTCCAAATTGTCCGATCGATCACAATCAGATTCCTATGAACTGATCGATTATTTGATCAATGCAGCCGCACATTATAAAAAACAAAGTCATCAAACTCTTCAGTCTGCTGGAGACAAAGAGAGAGACTGGATGAAACGATCCAAAGTGTGGATTCATTTCACCAAGAAACTACAACTACCAGCACTCTGGGTCAGGGTTCAGGGTTAAGGTCTGGGTTCAGGGTTCAGGGTTAAGGTCTGGGTTCAGGGTTCAGGGTTAAGGTCTGGGTTCAGGGTTAAGGTCTGGGTTCCTGACCTACTCTGCCTCTACTCCGTGTTGAGATTCAGAGATCATGAAACTGCTGCACTGATGCTGAGAACCTGTTTTCCACACAGAAAACGGATCAGCAATCAATAAGGGAATCAACAAAGCATGAGGCCGATAATTCCTACAACACAGTAAGACTGACAGGAAGCCACAGCGCTCATCAATAACAGGAGGCAGCTTCCTGTCGTTATCATTAGGAGTCTTTCATAATTAATGAGGAGTTATTGATCGATGGACACACAGAGAATCAGAGCTTCTGGTCAAATGTTTCACAGCGGCCATCTTAGTGTACACAGCACCCTGATTATCAATGATCAATTTTATTGATTGTTTCATTCAAAATGGCTACTCCGGTTCTCCTATGATGCCTCAGCTTTTAAAAGGATGTCTCTGACCTATGACCTGTGTGTGTACAGTGTGTACAGTGTGTGTGTGTGTGTGTGTGTGTGTACAGTGTGTGTGTGTGTGTGTGTGTGTCACTGACCGTCTGTCGGCGTCTGTAGGTGAAGTTCTTCCACAGCAGCAGACGCAGCTGTGTAGAGACAGACATGTCTCTGTCTCTCTCTCTGTCTCTCTCTCAGTGAGTGGCAGCTGTCGCTCTCTCTGCGTTAAACAGACAGGTTGAGTCAGCACACGGCTCGAAGGTGCCGGGGTCAAAGGTCACAGATATTAGACTGAAAGAAGCTCTGATACTGGAGCTGCTGATCAGGCACAACATCAATATTCAACTGATCAATATCAAAAATCAATCATCATATCAGTCTGATTCTGATCAATATGGAGTTCCACAAGGTTCTGTTCTTGTACCAGTTCCATTATTTTGCGGATGATACTCAATTATATCTATTGATCAATCCAGATGAAAGTAATCAGTAATCTAACTTTGGTGGATGAAGATACTGAACTCTGATCAATAGCTGATATTGATTATCTTTAACTCACACATTACAGTCAACAGTCTGATGATCCACAGCAGTCACTCAAACTCCCAGTGGGCTGATACTCAGGTTATTGATCTGACCAATATATTGGAGCTCAGTGTCATCGGTGTGAATGTTCAGATATTGTGCTGTGGTTATGTATTGATCATATAAATAAATATGTAGATGATTAATACATAAACACAGATCAACAACAAAATGCTGAAGAAATATACCATCTGAACGTTCACTCCAATGATTGATTCTTAAATGTAGCTCCAATATACTGATCTAATCAATAACCTCAGAATGAATCATCAGGAATTACCAGTTTTCAGACTGATTTGGGGGGGGTGGGGAGGGGGGCGCTTATAGGAGGAAGACGAGGAGGATGGTTCGGGGGGGATTACACACTTGCAAATGCACTCAGACGCCCCCCCCCCCCCAA
>JAGRRF010009836.1:308666-323810 GCA_019097615.1 Morone chrysops
CAAATAAACTATTGTTATGTAGAAAGTCACACAACTGTTTGGCGACTACTTTCTCCAGAACTAGAGAGGAAAGGGAGGTTAGAAATTGGTCTATAGTTGGCTAAAACCCCTGGGTCAAGAGTGGGATGTTAAGTGTCAAGAGTAGGCTTTTTAAGAAGGGGTTTAATTACAGCTACTTTAAAGGACTGTGGTACATTGGATAATAAAGAAAGATTAATCATATCTAGTAAGAAGTGCCAATTAAGGGTACAACTTCTTTAAGCAGCCTAGTTGGGATTGGATCTTAGCAGGTAAGAAGTGCCAATTAAGGGTACAACTTCTTTAAGCAGCCTAGTTGGGATTGGATCTAGCAGGGTAAGAAGTGCCAATTAAGGGTACAACTTCTTTAAGCAGCCTAGTTGGGATTGGATCTAGCAGAAGAAGTGCCGATTAAAGGTACGACTTCTTTAAGCAGCCAAATTGGGATTGGATCTAACAGACAGGTTGATGGCTTCGATGAAGAAATTATTGAAGTTAACTGAGAAGATTGATAGCAGAAAAACAGTCAAAATATATATCTGAGTTTGCATTAGTTAAAATTTCTGATCTTGGAGAGCCAGTGATAGCTGTTGAGGGCATTTGCTGACTAATTTTCTGTGAAACATGTTGTCCTGAAGGTGGCACTAGAGGAAAGATCCATGCGTCATTCAAATAAAAAATAAAACATTTATAATATGTATACATTATAAAATAAATCATAACAAAAGACGTCTTCTGTCTCACAGACTCATTCTGACCTCCGACCTGTTCAGATCTTTCCCTCCGTTCTGTGACTCCTCAGATCCTGATCGTGACGTCGACGGCGTTCGCCGGCGTCCTCCTCTTGAACTACCAGCGGGATTACGCTGAGTGGCTGCTGCCTTTGATCATCGTGTGTCTCTTCTCCTTTCTGGTGGCTCACTGCTTCCTGTCCATCTTTGAGATTGTGGTGGACGTCCTCTTCCTCTGCTTCGCCATCGACACAAAGTACAATGACGGCACTCCGGGGAAGGAGTTTTTCATGGACAAAGCTCTGATGGTGAGACGGCAGCACGCTGATTTTACCCATTTTATATGAAACTGAATGAAACCTGTGGCGACCATTTAAAAGGGTTTTAAAGCACAAAAAAGTTACCTAATCAGCAGTGAAATGTACATACGCATATTGGTCCGCACAAGATAGATATTATATATATTATATATATAATATATGTATAATATATGTATATGTATGTTTATAAAGAAATGATATCAAGGACTCAAGGAAATCATTACATTTATAGAATAACATGAAATAAAACAGTATATGCAGTTATTTATATCCATATTTAGAGGAAATAATTCTGGTTGAATGTAAACAGCAGCAACAAGACAGTGAAGATAATCTGGTTTCATCTTCACATAAAAACAGTTTGTCATACAGTTTAACTCAATTGAGTTAATGTCGACCGTCCTCTTCATCAGTTGGTCAATATGAAGACAAACTGTTAGCTTTAGTTTGTTAGCTGTTTGCCTCCATAGGTCAGCTGTTATTTTTATAGCCTGTATAAATAAAAATGGACGTCCACCAGCTGTTGTACACATACAGTGACCCGTCAAGCGTCGTGTTGCAGAGAATTGTGGTCTTGACTTGTTCTTTATTGTGGACTCCTCCCCTGTTTGTTTCCCTCTGTGACCCCTCCTATATCCTCTGACCCTGTCCCTCCCTCTGTGGCCCCGCCCTGCAGGAGTTCGTAGAAAGCAGTCGGCGGTTGGAGCGGACGGTGGAGCGTGGGCGGAGCCGTGTGAAGGAGGCGGTGTCGGAGGGGGCGGAGATGAAGCCCATGGTGAGTGACAGCGGTGGAGGGGGCGTGGCCAGGCGGAAGAGCTCATCGGAGGAGGCGGGGATGAGGCTGGATGGGGACGGCGGGGAGTGGGAGGACCTTCAGGAGTTCCAAGTGTACTACCTGTTGGTGGGGGTGCTGGTGGACTGGGTGCTGACGGAGCAGAGTGGCTTCGTCCTCTGCCTCAGTGAGGACGTTGTCCTCTTCCTCTGCGTCTACCTGCCTACCTCCACTCTCTTCCTCTTCGTCAGCCTGCTGAACACGCCAAGCCCCACCCCCTCCGCCACTAAACCAGCCGCCGTTGCTGCCGTGTGCTAACAGACGTGCTAACAGACACAAACTAATGCATGCTAGCTCACACGTGCTAATGGATGCATGCTAACTGACGCACACTGTCCAGAGCATGTTAACCTACATCATCATCATCATCATCATCATCATCATCATCATCACAGCTGCTTCTTCCTCAACATCTGGAACTCCTCATTTACTTTCTGTTTATTTGTAATACATTTTTTACTTTTGTATCTTTTATATTTAAACGTTTTTTAATATTTTTTTAAGTTGTTTTGCAGTCGTTCGTGTGTTTGTGTTCGGCCTTATTTTCTCACCGCGGTGCTTTCAGGACTCAGCAGATAATAAAGTCACTGATGATGAAGGCTTCAGGTTTCTGTTTACATTGTTGTTGTGATTCGCTGTTACCTTCGAATGAATCCAAACACATTAGCTGACAGGTCTAACTCAGAGAATATATATGTATGAAAAAATAAAGTATATAGTGTTTGAGGACTTTGAAGGCTCCGTAAAAAAGAGTTTTATTCAAGTTATTTATGATAAAAAGTGTCTGCTGGGTCCTCGCTGCCTGCACTGGCACCTGCTCTGCTTCCCCTAAATTACCTTTGAATTGATATCCAGACGACCATCTACCCTCACACTACGAAGGTGTTAGAGAGGGACCTATTCAGGGGAAAGAGGACATAATTATGAGATTAAAAATTAAAGATTAAGAAATAAAAAGATAGGATATAAAGTGTAAATGTTCCAGCTGGTGGAGCTGGTGTTGAACAGAAATATGGATTAAGATGACATTAATCAATCACATTATGAAGCAGCTGTCGGCCTTGCTGTATCTGCTGGCTGACAGTTAGCTAACCTGCTCCCTGCTGAAACATTATCCTCTGTAACGCCGTCAGCTACGTTCTGTGGTTCCCATCACAAGGTGAATGCACAGTGGAAACTCCAGTAAAACCTGTAAAGGCCTCATGGACCAGGTTATCAATAATCATCAATCAATGAGAGTGATCGTCGGATAGCATCAACACAGTCAATCTGGACAACATATAGACAATAACTTTAATAACAACACAGTTTCTCAATTTTACTGTTTTCTGAGAGTTTTCTTTCTTTTAGACATTTTACAATAATCAGATAAAAGTAAAACATATCTAAACTTTCTGCTGACAACACTGAGAACTGCAGTTATTGTCCATCTGTGCCTGAGGTGTTTACTGACATTTACAGTGTGGAACAGGATATAGCGGCTAGCTAACAGTGTTTATACTCTTTATATTGAGATCAAGCTGTCACTCGGTGTTTAAATTTCAGTTTAATCTGCAGTGAAATTACCGTCAGATTAAAGTAAAGAGCTGCTGACTACCCAAAAATTCTTCACTCTCACCTCCATTTCCTGCTAACCCGCTCACCTCCTCCACCTGTCGTCTGTTTGTCTCATCCTGAAGAACCATGAAACCTTTAACCTGTAGACTCGTTTCCTGTTTCAGGCTCCGGGGACGAGTTCAGCTTGACCAAAATCAGCCAATGGGACTTCTTAAAAAAAAAGAGACATTCCAAATGTTTATTTTTACCAACGTGTAACATGTTTACTATGGTTTCACTCCAGGGAAAACAATATTTTAATAAGAAACTGTAAAAACGTAACAATGTAATGAAGCACTTTATATTGAAGCGCTGCAGATTTTAAACCGGTTGATGCATTTTTTCGTAGTGATGTCCTTTTTTATAAAACTAAAGCATCTCGTCTCATCAACTCATCGCTCACACTTCAGTTCTAACGGCTCCAGCGAAGACACGTTTTCCTTTTTATCAACGTTTCTGTTGTGGAGACGAACTGCGGACTCCATGTTGGATTGGGAGCACTGTGATGTCATCAGAGGGGCGGAGTCTGTGGACAGTTGGAACAGCAGCCATAAAGCTCCACGTCTGATCAAAGGTCAAAGGTCAGACGGATTCTGCCACAGCTTCTGTTGGTCAGCTGATGAGGTCTTATGTGAATGTGAGAGGCTGAAAGGACGCACTGCGAGCACATCGATCAATACTTGTGATTGATTAGTATCCATTGTGTTCTTTAGATTCAGGTGTCATTCAGTGGGGACCCACAGGATCAGGAGGAGGATATAAATTAACACTTTCTGTTCCTAAAAATAAATCTTTAAGTCTTTAGACATCAGAGATTTACCAGCAGCGGTCCGAGTTCACATCCTGTAGTGTTTTTTATCAATCCAAACTTAACTGTGACCTCAGCGCTACATTTCTCCACCAACGCATCTCTTTAGGGTCAAATTAAAGGTCCAGTATGAAGGATTTAGTGCCACCTAGCAGTAAAGTTGCAGATTACAACTGAACACTGCTCGCGTCTGTATTTGACAACCTGGTAATAAGAACAGGCTGTAGGAGAATTTACAGTGGCTGCGAAAAGGATGAACGGTCTCCATCTAGAGTCCATGTTTGGTTTGTGCGTTCCGGGCTACTGTAGAAACATGGCGGTTCAACATGGCGGACTTGACGAGGACTTGCTCCCTTTGTAAATATAAAGGTAACGAAAACAATTATTTTTTAGGATGCAAAAATCCCCCCAAAAAGACCACAAAAGGCTCGAGGGACTGGCGAAAGGATCAGCCCCAAATTCCACCGGGCACGGTCGTGCCGCGTTCTAGCTCTGCTGTGGTCACTGGAGCCAATCGCGCCCGCTGCTGGTCTTTCACGTCTAGCAGCACACTGACAGGAAGTTAGACACAGAAACAGCATAGATAATTCGGTCGATTTTTAAAATAAAATACCTTATGCAGACTCAATTTCATGCTACATCAACATTGTGGCACCAGACAGGAAGTCAGTCAGTCAGAGAGGACATCTGTCTCCTCTTCTCTAAAACCACTAAAACACTGAATAAAGCAGTTCCACCTTAAAAATCACTGCTTCTCCCACGCTGTTGGACAGACAAAGGACGTCCCAGAGGGGCTGCGAGCCGAGCTGCTGCTAACATTAGCTGCTAATATTAGCTCAGCTTGTTTCTCTGATAACTTTTATCTGGTTCAAATGAAATGCAGCGTTACCTGAATAAAATGACTGATTTCTCTGGGTTGAACATTGAACATAACCTAGGAATCTGATTGGCTGATAAAGTTTGCAGTGACGTGTTGCTCACAGTGCAATGCCTGTTTAAGACTCCATGTTGAGGCGGGCTTCATCGTCCCGTCAGCTGATGATTGACAGTCAGATTGTTGTTGTCACCTGGATCAACTTCCTGTCCTGGAGTGCGATCTCCTCCTCGCTGTCTGAAACCTCCGCAACATAAAGTTTCTTTAGAAGAGAGAAAAGAGAGAAGAAGAAGGTCGGAAAGGTGTGGGCGGAGCTTCCTGTGGAGGTTGCGGCTGAGTTCAGACAGTCAGCAATAAAACAAACTGCATCATGTGACCACAACAACAACAACAAGTCTTCCTGCTTCTGTTCATGTTTAAAGTTTGATGGAAGTGGACTGTCTAAGGTTTAATGTTCGACATCAGTTATTGTCCAACACAAGGCAACTGATTGGGCAACATTAGAGTCAACAGTTTGAAAGCTCAGAGAAAGCCAGTGGAGGACTTATCTCATGTTTGGGCAATGGTATCAACAACCGGCAGAAATCAATTCTCTCTGAATGTTGACGAAGGCAACGGGTGCTGCTGAGACAACTCATGGTGCTCTGTTACCCTGCAGGTTGAATCCAAACGTCCTGACGGTTCGAACCCTCGCAGGCTTCAGTCACACCGACATTAATTGAAGTTCTTGACTTAGATTACAAAAATGTATCCAAGTGATTCATGTTAGTGTGAAGAGTTGCTGGTTGTCTTAAATGTTTCTTTAAAGGGATTGAACACAGAAACTCAAACATCCATTTAAACCGGAAGTGGCCATATTTCAACTCCCAGTGGGCTGATTTTTATATGCTTAATACAAAGGTCACTGACAACATCTGAACGTTCACACACACAAGTCTCGCTGTCAGTCCCAGTGGTCACTTGTTTTTACTTGCACTAAAAGAACAAGAATGAGCAGCAGAACTTCTGGCTGTTTAAATTAGTGCTGTTAATCCACCGTTCAATAATAAAACCACTGATTGGTGCAACTGTTAGTCTGGACGTTGGGTTCAACCTCGACTGACAGTCAGATCCAACGAGGAGCTTCTGATCTGTCTGAAGTTTTAAGTTTGTTTTCGGTCCGGAGGTTTACTGTGTGCAGCTGATGTTTGTGTTTAGAGGACAGACGGTTTTCAGGCTGCGACTGTTCCCATCATCCACCTCCCGTCAGCAACACACCTCCTTCACTTCAAAAGATAAACGGTCGGAGAGTTTCAGCAGCACTGAGACAAACTGAAGAGATCTGAGCGTTCAGATAAAATGATTGTGGAGATCTCTTTGTGTTTGTGTGCAGAAACTCTGGACCGCTCTGAGATTTAGCTTTGAAATATTAAGAGCATGTATGTTTAAAAGCTGTTGATGCAGTGAGTCAGTGGTCACAGGATGCTCCGAGCATGTTAACTAATTGCACTAAAGATGGAGTTCATTCAACACTGACGTCAGTTTAAAGTAGCTGTAAAGTATTTTAGATGAACAGTGTTTGTAGCTCAGATATTAACACACACACACACACACACACACACAAACATTCATGTTCAAACGTCCCGAAAAGAAAAAAAACCTTTGGATGGAGATATTTAAATCCTGCTTCTCAGACACATTTGTACACATTTACTTTGGATCATGTGACCGTCGTCGCCGGGCAGATGAACCTGCTGACTGCAGAAACTGAAGAGTTTCATTCCACCGTCAGATAAACTGATTATTGGTGAGAAATTAAAGCTGGAAATCGTGATAATTGTCATAATTTTTAGTCAATTTAACAAGTTCATCTCAGTTTCTCAGAGTCCGACCAACAATCCAAAACCAAAATATCTCTGAAAATGAAAAGGTTCCTGTAGGTGGTCCGAGTGAGCGGCTAAAATACAATAAACATAATTTCAATCAATTCCAGGTGTTCTTAGTGTTTAAATATCCAGATTTTCCAGGACACGTGGGAACTCGAGTCAGGGTCTGTCCGAAGTCTCTGCCTCTTAAAAGGCAGTTTTTCCTTGCCACTGTCTCGGTCTAGACCTGCTCCATTTGAAAAGTGTCCTGAGATAACTTCTGTTATGAATTGGCGCTATACAAATAAAACTGAATTAATGTGAATTGAATTGAACTCTGACACATCACCACAGCAACATATCGCCATGCGTGTTTCAATCTGTCCGTCTGTCCACATCTCCCGTCTGAATCCATGTGAGAACATCAGAAATATCTCAGCTTGTAAAGACTTTAATGTGTAAATCTGTTGCTAGGAAACGTATGTCGCTTTGTCCAATCAGGATCAATCATCTATGTAAACAGGAGGTCACTGCAGCATCACAAGCTAGCATCACTTACAAAAACTACAGTTTTACAGGCTCAAAAGATAAATCTTTGTAAATGTAGTTTTATTTCTATCTGCATACAGTTTATAATGAGAAGGAAATATGTCCTTATGCTAAGCTAACTGACGTTCATAATGTGAGGTATGTTGTGTTATTTTAGTGAAATGTTTTAGGTCATATACGTCGGCTCAGATATTAGCATGCTAACGTTATCTTTGTTTTCATTTAATAAACTTAGTAAACACTAACACACAAGGCAAAGTTATCACAAGGCTAAAGTTAGAACTGAAGAACAAAAGGTTCAGTGGACGTTTATCTGCTCATTATTCAGTACTGTGACAGAACAAAGTCTCATTAAATACACATTTATCCACTTGTTCCTCTAAAGCTGTGACACAAAATAATAATAGTAATAATCATAATGTTATAAAAATGAAAGAAGAAATGAGAGAATAAAGTATAACATGTTTTGTAGACTTAAGAGATACATTTTCTAATATTTATGATTTATTTTATTGACATAAATAATCAAACTGTTCTCTGAATTTAACAGATGTCAGTGTTGGTTATTGTGTTTGACGTGAAGGTCTTGGTTTATTGAGATGAACTTTATAAATTATAATAAATTAATAAATGAATTACATATAACGATGAGAAGATGTTTAAACTTCCTGTGAGAATCAGGCCTAAAATATAAATTCAGACTATTGTAATGAAACTTTTCAGCTCCTCTGTCGCCAAACCCGACTAATCAGCACGTAGAGGAGAGGCCCCGCCTGCTGAAGGTGTGGACAGGTGTGCCACGGGTTAGGGATGCGCCAGTCTGGATGTTTATACTGATTATTGAGCCAATGATCACTGATTGGATCTAACAAGATCAATCGGCCTCTCTGATATTTTAACGTTTCACCCAGTAAAGGAAATTACATCACAGCTGATTAGCACGTCTTTCTGTGGTCGGTTGTTATCGGGATGAGAAGCTGCTGCTGATTCAGTCTGACTCTGTTAGCTTGAATGCTGTTAGCATCTAGCATGTTAACCTAATCCTAAAGACACTTCCTGTCTCGACCGACCAGCCACAACGACGTTGATGTTGTCCGCGTGCTCATAAAGTTCTTAAAACTACGAAACAAACCAAACAGTAAATGTTACCACTGAACTCAACTGTTCTTTGTTAGCATAAACTGCAGTAAACTACGTTAGCAAGTTGTGCTAACCAGATACATAGAAACCATAGTGAAGGAAGCGTTTTGTATTTAACGCCACAGACACCAGTTACACTACAAAGTGACATAGGTCTCATTCCGCCTACTTGCACACTTCAAACACTTAGTTTTAAGTATATAGTGTAGACAAAAAGTCAGTGCACTGAAAGTACCCGGATGACCCCCTAAAAACAGTCAAAACATTCAGTGTGGAGTGATGGACACTACTCGCACTAAACGGACGCCATCTTGACTAAAAAGCGGAAGGGGAGGGACCAGGGACGACGGCAAGTTTTTCAAAATTTTAAATAATGGCGCAAATTACGTTATAAATGTAAGTAATGGTGGTAATATGAGACATTGTACTGTCGTGTAATGCATCACTTACATGTCCCTCACTGACTGAAGCCGACATAATTATTTGGCGAGTTAATTAGCGTAACGTTAGATGTTAATGCTACCTAGCTACCTAGCACATTAAGCCAGCCATTGGGACGAGCACCTTATAAATTGAACTCTATCGTACAAATGTAATACGTAAAATATAAAGGGCTGGAAAATCACGTTCACGTGTGTTGCGTTTGTCGCGTTCGTCACGCTCATCCCGCTCGTCATTTCCGGTAAGTGTTTTAACATAAGTGTTCCTTTTGGGACAATACTAACATTCGAAAGTGGGCACTACGGTAGTAAGTGGTCAGTGCACATAAGCAGTGTACTGACGGAAGTATGCGGAATGAGACACAGCCATAGAGAAATGTATCCTTGTGTCCTTCTGAAACTCACATGGTTGTAGTTTAACTACTGTAGCTTGTGAGCTAACTGCTAAAGCACTAGCCAGCTAGCGAGATGAAAGCACTATCGATTCACAATAACCCTGTGACTTTTAAAAGCAACAAGCTGATATCAACAATCGACTGGAGCATCCTGAACTCTGGCGAGTTCACTTGTCATTTTTCTAACTTTAGTTTTTAGTCGTCATGGTCACTGCATTTTAAATAAACCGCGTTCAACCCGAGGACTGTTTTTAAGATTCCTTCGGCCCGACCGATGTTGTAGAGACGCCGATCCAGAACAAGTTGCATGTCCATATTTCTCTGCTCTTTATCACAGCTCGTCATCTTCGTACGGTGTGAATAATCTGCTGTTCGATTCACAGGACTGATAGACGCCTCGTTTCTTTCAAACGTGACTCTTGAATCAGTCTTCACATGAGAGACAGCTAACATAGCAAACAGAAGTTAAGACTTTAGGCTGACACGAGTTTAACTGTCAGATGTAACACTAGTGTTTAGGTTTTCTCTGCAGTAAGAAGTTGTTTGTAACATTGAAGAACTTTTTCTTTTGTTCTGGGTTGACTTTTTTATATTTATCATTTCTTATGTATATTTGTTTTTTAAGAAAAATAATAAAGTGGAAAATTTGAATGTGTCTGTTGTCTTCTATGTAATGAACATTATAGCAAAAAAATTTTTTAATTGTCAGTTAATTTTACATCATTTTAGAAATGTATTAAGAGTATTAAACTTGAATTTAACAGTTTAATCTATTAAACAGTAAATATCTGCAAATAATGTATAGATTTGTGGCCCTTCATTAAACTGTAGCTAACAGCGCCACCAGTGGTCGTTAAGTGAACTGCAGTCAGCGTCCTGTTGCATCATCCTGGGTGTTGGCCAACAGTAAACGCTGTAAAATAACTGACAATCATATTTATATTATTATATTTATACCCTGATCCCTACATAAAAACACATAAATCGTTCCAAAGGTACGTTACAACCCGTTGACTCACTGACGCATTAAACATACAAAGCCTTTGTGTTTGTGTCTGTGTTACAAGTTCAACTCAATTTTATTGTTGTTGTTCTACATAACACGTAAAAGTCAATTGACAATTTTGCTGACAAATAATCCCCAAAAAATCCTATCCAACACTTTAGATTCTTAACATTTAAGTACAAAAATAATAGAAAAAGACAGATTTGAACAACAAACATTAACCAGTAGTGCAAAGTAAAAAACTGTAAGCAACCACATTCCGAGCTTTCATTACCACAGACTGTGTTCAGAAGGTTTTTATGTTTCTCTCCAGCTGCAATGAGCTCGTTCCGTTTCACAAAGAACACTGTTAGCTAGTTGGAGCCAAACATTCATCAAAGATTGAGATTATCATCAGTTCTTTCTGGGCAGCGAAGACGTTCATCTGGAGGCTTTCTTACCCAAAGTTAATGTGGTTATAATGTAATAACATTGTCAGTCTATGTTAGCCTGTCAGAGAAATCTCAGCCAGAGAAATCTGGCTGCATTTCTTTAAACTTTTTCCTTTTGGTTTTGATACCAGAAGATGATTTTGTGTTTTTAAATAAATCTGATCAGTAGCAGACTGACCAAACTTTCAGGCTGACATGGAGCTAAAAACTAACCAATAAAGTGTGCACTGAGTTTATTAGTTAGTTGGTTTTCCTGTAAGTTAAAGTGTTGCATTAATAACACTGAAGACTCGTTACTGACCGTACAGCTTCCTGTTTAACACATTATTCATATGGACTGTTTACATTATTATCATGTCAGGCGTTAGCTAACAGTTTCATTCAGTGTCTTCAGGTATCGAACCTGTAAAATGTGTAACACGCCGTGTGTAAGTTCACAGTTATAATCAACCACTGCTGTCTGTACTAAGGTCAAAACTACTGAGTTTAAAATTATTTTAAAATGATTTACCACAACATCGTTGTAGTCTGTGTCTACATGAAAATAAATCAATCACATCAACGTGTATCATGATTCTGTAGTAATAACGATCCAGCTCATTATAATCTGACAGTGATATCAGTTAGTTCAGAGTTTTTTTGTCAGACATTGTTAAACAGAGTAACAGAATAACAACATTGTTAATTTCACCTGCATTTTAACTCTATCAATTCATATTTCAGGCGTTAGTTTAAAAACTTTGTTTTTATGCTGAAGATACAACTTTGCTCATAAATACAATTCTTTCATTTGTTAGCTTGTTAGCTTATGGACTGTTCAAAACTGAATTGCATTTAACGAGTCACTCGCTCACTAAACTGTCACTTTATGGTCAGTAAACTCTCCGTCAATAGAGTTGAGTTTTGAAATACGGGAGCATAAAATGGAAAATAAAAAATGGAAATCGGGACTTAAAATACGCGTTTTCTCAATTGGATGTGGATTTTGTTGTAGTAGTGACGTCTGCAGCGCGTTAAACATGAATTTAAACTCTGAGTAGTTACTTTTAACACCAGTAATTTTACTTATAGTTGAGTAATCTTTAAGATCATCAGTACTCTTCCTGCTCGGTACCAACCGTACGTAGTGCTCTGTGAGAACTAAAACTCATTACTTTAAAAATAAATGATTTGTGGTTAAGATAATGTAAAAGATATATTCTGATAACTTCTGAACTTCCTGTTTAGCTCGCCGCTAACTTGAATGTGGATAAAAAGATTTAATCGTGTGTCTCTTCTAGACTTTATAAATGTTATCGGACCGAATGGCTCAAATTCTGACAGTGAAACGAATCATTTCATCAAGATTCAAATGAACACAATGTTCACAATGTGAACTCATTACTCTGTGTGTAGTTACACAGGTTGGCCACTACATCAAATTGGCTTCAAACTGGGTTCCCACTCGTTTTAAGAAATCGTTTTCCAGGACATTTTCCAGGAGTTTTTCTCGAAAAACCTGCTGATTTTGAGTAACAAACTCTTACAAATCAGTTACAACAATATTTTGAGTTAAATTAACTAATCTGGTTTTTACAGTGCTTTTGGATACATTTCCAGGTTTTCCAGGACGCCTGGGAACCCCGTTCAAAGCCAGAACACAAAGGCGGGTTGAGGTCAGATTTGTGGTCTGGGTTTTATGTGAGTAGAGAATAAACCGCAGTGTGACTGCAGTGTGACCGCAGTGACAAGTTCAGGGTCAATTGTGTGCAACAAGATGCTCGTGAGGTAAGAAGCAGCCGACTGACGTGAGTTCAGAGTTCCTCGTCGTCCTCGCTGACGTTGGTGTCGAGCTCTTTGTCTTTACGTTCGGCGTTCTCTGTTACGAACTCCCTCTGCTGCTCCTCCAGCTCTCGCAGCTCCCCCTGCAGGCGGTCCAGGTGAAGTGCTCGCCGGTTCCTCAGCAGCCGGCCGGGGAAAGGGTTCATGTCGCTGAAGGCGATGCTGGTCAGCTTCCTGCAAGGTAAACAACAACAAACAACAACAAACAACAACAAACAACAACAACATTTAACAGATTCATTCACGACACGGAGAAATAATTATTGCCATTTTTGATTGTTTTCACTGTGAATCTTTGGATCAATACATTGTACAACCTCATATCATCAAATGTCTTATTTCATCACTTTAATATTGGGACAGAAAGGTTTTGATTGAAGAATGATTATTCAAGTAGTCGCAGATTATTTTACTGACTAATTGTTTGAGACCTTTAATACTGTTACAATAAGTATAATGAATCAATCAATATAATAGATCAGTCTGTAACGTCATATGGCATGTTCATGCTGGGAAAGTGACACTTTTCTCCCACAATGGAATTCAAAGGAAAGGGAGGAGCTTCTGAAATAAAAGTATTAAATCTGAAGAAAAACATTTTGCTGTTTCTGAAGTTTACATGACTGATGTATAAAACAGGATTATTCAGTGTCTGATTTAGAGTTTCTACACGTTCAAATTTAGACTCTTTAAGACCTTTAAGACTTTATTTTATTATAGTATCAGTGAGGAAAGTCCATGTTCCATGTTTTTGTATACAGTAACTTCGACTAACAACGATTCATTTTAAAGTTCAAATTATTGGATTTTAGACCTGATAACTTCTATTTGAGGGATAATCAGTCAAACTTTAAGAACCGCTCCCAAGATGCTTTGGGGCATATAAACAGGAAGTATAATGCTTCCACTGACATTGTTAGCTGGGAGACTTGAACCATTTGTTCACGTTCAGAATAAACTTTATTGAATCCTGTCCAGAGTGAACACAGTGGATCAGGTGTTTGTGTTCACAGTGAACCAGCAGGTGGCAGCGTTGACACACAGAACAGTCTGATGACAAAGGGCTGATGGTGAGTTTTTACCTGCCGTCAGAGATGGTCTTGGTGAAGAAGCGCAGGTACTGGTAGATCTCCACGCTGTCGTGGATCTTCAGGATGTCATCCTCTTTGTATTTGAAGAGAGCCAGTGCGTACCTGAAGATCACCTGACACACAGAAGCACACAGGTGATCTCATCAATGCATCAGTTAAAATAAAAATCATCCAGAATCATCTCCACAAACTCTGTTCTCACTAATTCAATCTCCCTCAAAATAAATGTCAGTAAGACAAAGCAGCAAAGACTGAATGCAGCTAATAATGATTAGTGAGCAAAATAATTTTAAATACCTGTTTATGATGTTTGCACATTAATTAGCATTAATAATCAGCTATATGTGTCATGGTAATTTTAAAAAGTGGCTCCAAAAAAGAAATTGGGAAACACAGACTTATATGATTAATACATTTTAAAATCAGGAAAGCTCAGTGTCATTGGTTTGAATGTTCAGATGTTTGCCAGTGACCACACTAATGAACAAATTGGATAATCACATCCAGCAGATGTGGAAGCACACATGTGCTAACTTGAAAACGCAGCACTCAGGTGTGCTATAAAAGGCAGCAGGTGAGTTCCCCTGTCTTCAAACAAAAATGGAAGGAGCTAGAAGAAGAAGAAGAAGAAGAGGGAGAAATGTAATTGGACACAGGGCAATCACCAATGTGCCAGGGCAGCAAGGGGGTAACATCACCCTTTCCGCTGCTATTACACAAAATGGGGTCCTCCACCACCATGCCAATCTGGGACCCTATAATGCAAATCTAATACTTGCATTTCTTGACAGATTGCACGAGATTGTCACAGCATTGAACCAAGTGGACCAGATGCGGTACATTGTCGTTTGGGACAATGTCTCATTCCACCGGGCTGCTCTGGTCCAGAATTGGTTCCATGAGCACCCTGAATTTGAAGTCTTATACCTTCCCCCATACTCTCCCTTCCTGAGTCCAATAGAAGAGTTTTTTTCAGCATGGCGGTGGAAGGTATACGACCTGCGGCCCTATGACCGTTTGCCCCTCATTCAGGCCATGAAGCAGGCCTGTGATCATATCGAAGCAGCTTCTGTGCAGGGGTGGATTCGTCACACGAGGCAATTCTTCCAGCGGTGCCTTGCCAATGAAGACATAGCCTGTGATGTGGATGAAATCTTATGGCCTGATCCAGCCAGACGGAGAGATGATGAATATTCAATTCAATTCAATTCAATTTTATTTATATAGCGCCAATTCACAACAGAAGTT